>BPLR01007032.1:0-119191 GCA_021605095.1 Caerostris extrusa | reverse complement strand
ACGTGGCTGTTATAATAAAATATATGTCGCTAAGGGAACAAAAAAGAAATTTTCATGAAAAACTATGTTTAATATAATAACTTTAAAAACGAAAATTATTCATTTGTGACGCTGTAAAGCATAAAAATTCTTAATAATTGGCCCTTTTTTTTGGTGGTATTTTAATATAGCAACAAACAATAAATTTAGATTTAATACAGAAATAAATATAAAATATCTTACAAAGATCTAATTGAAATAAGACAAATATATGACAGGTAACGGTCCTTAAGAAAACGTCATTCTTTCGCTAACCAACATAAACCTTTTCTCAGTCGATATGAATAAAACAAATGAAGCCAATAAGAGTTATTTGGTTTTTATATTAATCATTATCCATATTATTGCTGTATCAATTAACATTGATAGAATAATATTGGTATCGATCGAATAATAATATTGATATATTGCTATATCAATATTATTGTTGAATAATAATTTTTTACACAAGCTTTAAATTAAAAAATAAATATGTCTGTAAAATTAGCTGTTATTTTAAAAATAGAGTTTCTTGTATTTATTTGTACTTACTAACACCCCTTTCAAAATAGTAAAAATTGTTTATTCTGTTATGATAATATAGAAAAAAATGTAATTTATAAATAAAAATAATCTAGAATATAAAAATAAATTTTAATCGATCAACATTTAAAATCGAAAAAAAGACAATTACAAATATAAAAATTTTATCATTCTACAATCAAAAATATTCCTAAAACGAATAAAAATTATTTCTGCTGCAAATGTACTCAACTTACAGAATAATTGAATTTATCTAAACAAATGAAACAGACGATATTTTAATTAACGTATTTTCAGAATGTTCATTTTATTGTACTGCCAATTTGGTTTTAAATCTATATAAAAAAAATATATATTCTGTTATTCAATAATTAAATAAAAATTTTAGAAAACGATATTTTGATATTATTTTATTTCAATCCAAAAATTCTAATTAATTCATTAATATATACATATACATATATGTTTGAATATAAGCAAAGTATGAAAAATCAAAAATTTTTTGAACAACGATTATTAAAAAACAAAATTTTAGAATGAAAAATTGCGAATTTGATTACATTAAAAAAAAAAAAGGCTAATAATATTTGCTCTTGATTTTTTTTTCCGTGCATTAGAAAAAAAACTGAACTTCTAAGTCTATGAATCTATCAATTTTAGAGAATACATACATACACACATCAATAAACAAATCTCTAGTTTATATATATATATATATATATATATAAATATATGACAACAAAACATACATCGTTGTAACAAACAAACAATTTATAATATATTCAGTTTCGATAACTTCTTGAAATTATTTTAATATCACGTGAAAAAATTTTGAAATTAAAAAAAAAAAAATCTTTAGTTTAAGAATTTAATATATTTAAGGAAAAAAATAAAAAATCTGAATATAATTTATCTTTTAAGTATTATTTTTACAATTCCTATGTTAGATTCATTTTTAAATTTTATCTCACGCTGCACTAAAAATGAAACGCTTATCTAAAAACTTTACTTTAAATGTGTGGAAACGGTAGAGTGTTCTCATGATTTTATTTCTATAGTTTTACAAATGCAAGTTAGTTTAACATCGCTTTGGTTTATTAAAAATTAATTATTTTTATTTATATCATGATTTCATTTCTTTCATTTCTTGATTCTAACATTTTAATAGCCATGCTCACTCTTAAATCGACATTCTTCTATCCGGAAGCCGAAAATTCTTTCATAAATGTTTAAAAGTAGCAAGTTACGCCGAATCGAAAGAACACCATTAGTTCATCAAAGGCTGATGATGAGCTTACTAGAAGTGTTGCAGATAATTTTACGAAAAGTTGCGAAATTGTCTTCCTCCCTCTGTCTACACCTAGCCTAGGTAATCTTATTTTGATTAAAGGTTAATTTTATACTCAATTTTTTTTTGTGCTTGTCCATCTTGTTTCTCGCCAAAAAGTGGTGCCTAGTATATTTCGTTCTTTTCTGCTCCTCGCCAAAGACAACTGCGAATTCATACGTATGTTAACAACTATTGAAACTACTCTTAACTCTTTGAAGGTCAAATTACTTAATCATTAGGGGATTTTGCCCTTTAGGGGTTCCGATTTCTCCAGGTCTCTTTTTCCGCGCCAAATGGAATTGCCAAAGTGGAAAATGATTTTATTTCAGCTGTCATTTTGTATGTTTAGTAACGGACTTGGCGAATAACCTCAAGGTAAAAAATCCCGAAATAAACAAGCGAACCTTTAGGGGCAAATATTCCATCATTTAATTATGGCTCAGTTAAAAACTGTTTCAAAATTCTCTTAAGAAGCTAAAGAACCTCATTACTACATCAAAGGCTTATGCTGATCTTACCACAAGAGTTGTAGATGAGTTTACGAAAAATTCAGAGATTGTCTTCATTGCTTATCTACACGTTGCCTAGGTAATATTATTTTGATTAAATGTTAATTTTATTCGTAATATTTTAAAAGTAGCATCTCATTAATAAAAATACTTGTTCTTTTGTTTCTCGCCAAAATGTCGCCAAGTAAATTCCTCTCTTTTCTTCTGTGAATTCATAAGAATGTCAACATATATTGAAACTGTTTTGATCTCTTTAAAAGCCTAATTACTGATTCAATTAGTGAATACTGCATTTTAGGGTTATGATTTCATCAAGTCTTTTTTTTCGTGCCAAACAGAATCGCCAAAGGGTGATTTTATATCATTTATCGGCCATTTTGTTTGTTTAGAAAGGACTTGGCGAAAACTGCAAGGAAACAAAATCATAAAATATACAAGTGGAATCTAAAGTGCAGAGTTCTCATCATTTAACTATCTCTCAGTTGAAAACTGAATTGGTTTTCACAAACTTTCATTTAAAAAATAATGATGATTTATTTTAATTCATTGTGGAGGATGGCATTAAAAGAATTGAAGATTCAACTTTAGTTGTTAATTATTTTTATATGCAATCGCCAAGAAATGATGGCAATCATCAAAGGTTTCTGATGATCTTACTACAAGCGTTGCAGAGGACTTTACGAAAATTCAGAAAAGGTCTTCATTTTTCATCTACACCTTGCCTAAGTAAACTTATTTTGATTGAAGGTTAATTTTATTCTCATTATTTTTAAAAGTTGTATTTCATTGGTAAAACTACTTGTTCTTCTTATTTCTCGCCAAAAGTGGTGCCAAGCATATTTTTGCTCTTTTCTGCTTCTCGCCAAGGACAGTTGTGAACTCATAAGAATGTCAACAGATATTGAAACTGTTTTGATCTCTTTAAAAGCCTAATTAATGAATCAATTAGAGGGTACTGCATTTTAGGGTTCCGATTTCATTAAGTCTCTTTTTCATTGCAAACAGAATCTCCAAAGGGCGATTTTATATCATTTAGTGGCCATTTTGTTTGTTTAGAAAGGGACTTGGCGAAAATCAGCATGGGAAAAAAATCATAGAATATACAAGTGGAATCCTAAAGTGCATAGTTCTCATCATTTAACTATCTCTCAGTTGAAAACCGAATTTGTTTTTCAGGAAATTTTCATTTAGAAAAATAATAATGATTTATTTTAATGCATTTTGGAGAATAACATTAAAAGAACTGACAACAACTTAACAACTCAGAACTACTTTTAACAACTGAACAACTTTGAGTGAATTAATTTTATTTCATATGCGATCGCCAAATAATGATGCCAACCATCCAGAAGAAACATTTCGCGATAATACAGAAATATTCAAACAAATTGAATCGCTACAAAATCAAATGATTCATTACAAGCCTCTCTACATTGCAACCTTCTCAAATGCATCCAGAAGTTCGACATTAATGATGATGAAAAACTATTAATAAATAGACAAATAAATGAGTCAAATGTTATTCAGATCAATTGTAATACTGATACTGCTAACTTAATTCAAATTTTTAGAGATGTCATTGATAATACCTTAGAATGGCCCAAAATGTTGAAAGAATTTTGAAATTAACTACTGAATTGATGAACTAAAACTAACTAATACTAGATCTAGCCTCATCGAATCGACAAAAATAATTTATTGTACAACATGATTTAAATTTTTATCCACGAAAATAATTTACTAAAGTTTCTCTGCGCCTCGGTTTTCTATTATTTTTATTTCACAAAATTGAGCCACAGAGACACTTTAGTTGATTACATTTATGCAAAAGACGAATTTCTAGATAAAACACCTTTTTACTATTGCACAACTTGACGCATTCAGTGCTCTTTGGTGACATTACAGAAGATAAATAGCAAATCGCTTTAGCTATTACTGTTGAAGAATCAATTAAAAATGAATTAATAACCAAGAAATACATCACAACAATTTCAAAACTTCAACATCCAAAGGAATACACCATATCCTCCTTTAGCGATTCAACTAGTTCTAATAATATCATATAACGCTGCGACATATATTGACATTTTTCAGATTTACGCACAACATCATTCGAGGTATTAATGCACGTTTATTCATCAATTCAATACATATGCTATTGACTGATGTATAAACGTGAATTAATAACTGTTATAATTAATAATGATATTGAAATGCAAGTCTTCTGTGATCTGTGAGCAGGCATCATCATTACAAATTTTTGTTATATATCCCATGGACTGACTGACAGATCCCAGTTATTGACCACAAATTAAAGCACACTTGTCGGATATCCTTAAAACTTAATGTTAGTAATATAGCACATATGATGCACAAAATTGGAAACTTCTTCTAGATTCATGTCCAATGGTTTGGGATTCGATTGGCAACAAGTACAAACTAAGTTGACTTATGAACTTAACAGTTCATTGTGTATTTCCATTTTCTCTGCATTTCGTCTGTGCTAATTTATATGTATACATATATATATATTCATATTTAGATTAAAAATGTTTCACTTATCATCAATTCTTAAATTTAATCCCATGAATGCCATGACGTTTTTACTGATTTTTTCAGTTGGTCCTTGATGCTTAAAATTTGAATCTTAAAAAAAAAAGTACATAAAATTGGCATTCCGTGGTTCTGTTTTTCAATAATATAAAAAGCTGGATATCTCAATTGCCCAATAAGAACCTACATTTCCATTCCTATCCAGTTGTATGTCAAAAATATGGTTATTCAAAAAATTGTTTATAGAGGTAAGATCATTTGTTCAAACTGTGCTTCTTCTGGTCACAGATATACAAACTGCAAATCTGAAACAAAATGAGCCAATTGCTGACAGTCACATCCATCCAAATCCAAACTTGCTCTTGATGGCATCCTGAAAACAATCTCAAAAATTAAAGTGATCTCACTATCACGAAAAAGATAGCTAATATATGTTTCCTATGTTGCAATGACAAAGAAACCAATGACTCTTCCTCACATCACATCAAAATGCATTTTTTTTTTCAATATAACAGACAGTGGTATTGCTGAAATAAATTTGTCCAACCATTACAAAAGATTTTAAAGTTAAATTCCAAATGCCACGATTTTTGAAAATCTTCTTCCTACATCGTTTGTGGCCTTATGGATAATTGGTTAGATATCTGGTCTTTGTTACTGAAGTCTTTAAGTTCGATCCTGACAGTGGCATGGATGTTTGTGAGTGATTCGGAATCAATGTTAAATTGTAGGTCCCGGTCTAATTATCCCAAATTGTGCAAAAAATGACCGTAGAGCGACAAACCAAACCAGACCAATCCTGCACCGTCGACACCATTTCACGTAGTTTAACCTTGCAAACTCAACCTATTGTTAAGGCTAATTAAATCCTTAAACTTTTTAAAAAGGAAGAGTAAAATACTACAAACAACTTCAAAAGACACCTTATTTAATAAGAAAAAAAAACGATTCAAAAGCTCTCTCAGAATCTATGTTACTGGGTTCTTTTGGAAATGGAGTTGGATGTTGTGGAGTACTATGAAAGCGAAATGATTTCGGACTGATTTTTTAATGGAATTGCATTTTAACTGTCATTTCTTATTATTTTGTTAAATAATGTTGGTTTATGAATCACATTAATAATCTTAATTAGGTAATTAAGATCGTAGACAAGCTCGATCTCAACTCTCTCCCGACCTATGTATTTCATATAAGAGAATATCTGCCAAACTTCGTCACTACATCTCTGATATTAAGAAGCAGTATTGGGACTTTGTGTGTTCCTCTACCGGATATAACGGAAAATTTATAAAATCATTAAAGCATTTCATAATAGAAACAATAATCTGGCTAGCAATAAGATATTTCATACAAATAATTCAGTTATTTCAGATCCAACTCTGCAAGCTAATATATTAGCTACTCATTTTAATAAATCCAGTGACCATCAGTTTATTGCATTTGATCTTTCTGATAACTGCAACCAACATTACAATAGACCTATTACGTTTAACGAGCTAAAAGAAGCTATTCACGCCGCTCCCAATACTTCATCTGGCAGTGATAATATTCCTGCAAAACTTATTAAAATTCTTCCTGATTCTTATCTTCTTCAACTGCTTTATATTTTCAACAATATTTGGTTAACTGGTGATGTTCCTCGGGAATGGTTAACAGCGAAAATTATTCCCATCCTAAACCTGGAAAAGATGGAACTTTTTCCCCACCTCTTATTGTCCTATTGCTTTGACTTCAATTATTAGTAAAATCTTTGAACGTATTGTTCTCAAAAGAATTATTCATTTCACAGTTCATGACAAATTCCATCCCACCCATTCTGGATTTATTCCTTTCAAGGATTGTATGTACTTTTATCACTACTTCATCATAAAATAATGGAGGCTAGAAAACGCCAAAAAAATTTTGTATTTTTCTTAAGTTGGACATTTCTGCTGCATATGACTCAATTTGAAGAGATGGTCTTATTTATAAATGATGTTTACAGGTTGGCATAAAGTGAACTGGTGCTAGATGGATAAACAATTTCATTAATAACAGAATTTTTATCACCAAATGGAGGAGAAACTCTGATTTTATGAAATTGTTTTCCGCTCGTGTTGTACAGCAAAGGAACGTTCTTAGTGCTATTCTCTTTATCATCTACGAGATCATTTACTTTCTGAACATACGGAATGCTTATTGTATACTGATGATATTTTTCTTTTTTTAGCAGCGATAAATCTTGAAAAAATACTTAATAAACTACAAATAACCCTTCAAAAATAACTCAATGGTGCGAAACGTGGAAAATTTCCTTCAACTGAAAATGTTGCATAATTTAACTTTTCTAATAAAAAAAACTTAACCTTTTTTATCATCTGACATTGTCCTGCAACAGGTCTTCCAAGGTGGACAGATTCCAGTCGTAAAGAAACTGGTCAACTTTCTTTTGTTCAAAGGATCAATTATGAGAGAGAGTTTTCTTATCAAACATATTTCTTTTGATTCCGTTCTCCACTCACCATTTTAAAATTAAATTCTTGAAGCGTCCCATTTTGCCATGTTTCAGAATCTTTTAAAAATTTAGACATTCTGTCTTAATTCCATCCTTTGAGTATTGAACTCTAAAGTCACTTTTTGATCTCAGTGATTTATTTGGAAAATCCTGTTACCTCCATATCATTCAAACACCATTTTGAACAATACAAAAATGAAAATTATTGAAATAGAATCATTTTAACCTCATTTAATCACTTTATGACAGAACTTAATTTACCATCATTAATTTTCACAAGAGTATTTACATACAGATTTCACATTCAATAAGCAAATAAATTTATATCGACAGCTCAAAGACAATTAATCCTGTATTTTCACGGCAGTTTTAGCATTGATCACAGTGCGACTACATACTTATTGTTCCATATTCACAGGTGAAAAACATAATTTCACTGGTTCTCCAAAAATAAGTTTTTATGTTGTACCGGAGCTGGATTATTACATTACTATGCTGAGCTGAATTATTTACATTACTGGAGACTCAAAGATTTCAATAGTCGCTCTTTTAGCTCTATGAAGGCATAGCAATGCATTTTTTTTCACTTGTATGGGACGGTATCTTGCTTTTAAAATAGAAAAATTTTGATAATTTTTTTTTTTGCTGGATACCGACTCATGGGGAAAAGCAGAAAATGAGAAAACAGACGATACTGACAAAGCTACAATTTATTAAAAACAATTTTGTAGGATATGGATTACTTTTTAATGCACCTTCTGCTGATGTGTGTACCAAAAGATCTGAATGACCAAAATAATACGCTTTACCGCATTTAATCGTCTATTAAAGGTTTCAAACAAATACATGTCGGACATCGTGTGAAGCTAACTCGATTTCGAATAGGGCATACTTACTTCACACCTTCGTACCTCTTTCCTTGGAGCCCCCTTCTACTTGTTCTTTTAGTAATTGCACTTCATAATTTAAATATATACTAGTAGAGTGCCTTAGATTGAATGCCCTAGACTCAGTCGAATATCTTAATTCTGTCCTACTTATAATCCTGTCTTATCTGAAATTGTGGGATATACTTTCCATGTTATTTTTTATGTATTTATTTCCAAAATTGTACTTTTGCGTTTTATTTAAAAATTGTTTTAAGCAAAAACTTATTGCCTTTGATTTAATCAAATAATATTTTTACCTGCGTTTTAATTGAAAATGTTTCCAGAAAAAGCAGTTTTAATCGCTGTTATATCTGAATTGTTTTTATCACTCCCCTACTGGAAATGTTAAAACATGTTTGTCACAGATTGGCCAACAATGGATCCTGTACCATTAAACCTCACCAGCTAATGGATTAGACCAGCCATTAATCCACCAACCAAACAACTAACCAATTTTAAAGCAGTTTCTACCCAAGTTCAAAGACACACAATCTTGTATCTTCAGTAGTTGTATTTGGAGGTGATAATGAATGAAGATGATGAGGTGATCATCGTAGATCTACATAATTATTGTTATTTACAACCGAAATATACGACATTCTACTGCCTCACCAGAAATTGATTCTATACGTTTCTCAGGGAACTGTGCTAAGTGTAATTTTATTCATTATCAAAATAATAGAATTTTACAAAAGTTTCCCTATATGTATATGGATCTTTTTTGTGTAGGATTTTCAGATTTTCAGCTTTTTGTGAAAATGAATTTTATTGAAAGGAACTCTGGACTGCTGTTGATAAAATTACAAATGGGGTCTGTTATAAGTGTGTGGTCTTGTAATGTTTTTGATACACAAACAAAGAATTCATGTGGTCACTTAGATCAACACAGCTTTGGGAAATTCTAGCTAAATATAACCCTATAGAGGATAATTATACTATAGAGAATATTGTTTCTGCTTTAAATAAAGTCCTTACAAATTTTTAAGTTTTTGTTTTGGAAGCAGAAGAATTTTCACATTAGCTGGATACTGTACAGTCACATCCACATCAGATTCAGAACTTAGATCATCAACACATCTTTGGGAAATTCTAGCGCATACATCCATAGGGGTATGATTATAATCAAAAGATGATTCTCTATCTACGGGAGATTGCTTTCTGTTCAGTAGTAAAATTTTGAGTTCATATTATTACTAATAAATTATCCATTAATTCCGTTGTACCATTAGACCTCACTAACCGACCAACCAACAATCGAACCAAAACCTATTTTTATTAAAAATATTTCTTTAATCAACAATTCGCTATTATGTCAGCTTTTATTGCTGTTTTCCTTGCTGTTGTTTGTCGTGACCAGTCATAATTAAGGGTAAAAATGCAGTTTTATTTTGCCCTTAATTTTGCGGCACAAAAACATGGGACATCCAAGGGGAGAAGTCTGGATAAGCCGATAAATAAAAATTCCGAGACTTTTTCAATTCCTTCTATTAGCTCACACTCTCCGTATATATATCTTGTTCAAATTTTCAATCGTTCATAAAATACTTTTTATTGCTCCACTCAAGTTCAAATACATTTTAATTTTTTTTTATATATATTACTTGTTTTACTTTATTTTATTAATATTTGTAAAGAATTTTAAAAATTGGGATTCATTTCCGGATAGTGATGGCAGAGAGAAAGGCACTACCTCCAAATGGTATGGAAGCTATTAGGCGACCGAAAGTCAAAGGAAAAAAATAAATAAATAAAAAAATAAATATTAGAAGTGTTTAAAAGCATACCGCTTAGTGTTTCGGAGAGCTTGGGAAATGAAAATCGTAGAGAGTCCATAAAGAGAAATCAAAGTTCAAATCAAGTTTTCAGAAGTAAATCGTTGTTTCCTATTCTACTTGGTCGACAGCAACATATAGACCAAGTCCATGGATCCGTGGTTCAAAAACAGATTTGATAAGTCATGATAAAGGGTAAACACTACGGCTTCTTTTTGTCTTTGATTTTCCGGTGCAAAGACATGCTCATTAAAAAGGGGAAGTCTGACTTTACCCCTCCCGGTTATACCCAGGGCATTATTTACCCACTTTAATCGCCTTTTTACGACATGCATGGGGTATAGTGGGGTTATTCTTAACCCGACCCACACTGGGGATTATAAGTCTATTATAAAGATGAATGAATTTTCACTGATTTTTGATGATGGGCTATAGATATTTTTTATGAGTATACTAAATTTCATTAACAAGATTAGAAGTTCAACGTATTTTCTTATAAACTTTAAAATTATTTAATCAATTATAGAATTTAAAAAATAATTAAATTTATTATAATTGTTTGGCTATTTTGATGACTATTATAAATTTAAAAGCTTATTACACGTATGAATGAGTTTTTAATCGTGGCTTATGGGGATTGTGTTTAAAAAAAATATATTTGTATGGAGGCTGCTGAAGATTGTTTGAATTGAGAGTTCTTGTTTTTGTAATATTGTAACTTATTATTTTTTTAAAGGTTGTTGGAATTTATCAATTTCTGCGAACATTTTTTTATATATATATATTTTTCATTTTTTGTAACCGTAATTTCTTGAATGTTGTAGACTTGGTGGTTTCTTTTTCCATTGATACACGAATTTTTTTTTTCCAATTTATAAATGAGGTGGGCTATGGTGAAAAGAGTTTAAGATGAGAAGAATATTTTAAGCATTTACGATTATTGCTAATTAGATTATGATGATGAATGGTATGAATGTCACGGATTTAGCATGCATTTCATTTTCTTTATCGTAATGTGCCATTGCTTCAGATTTGATGCAAATGAATACATGTTGTACTTGTTTTTGTAATATTATAAGTTATTATTTTTCAAAAGATTGTTCAAATTAATGAATTTCAGCGAACTTTTTTTCCTATAGATATTTTTTTTTTTGTAACTGTAATTTCTGCTTTCTATTGTTTGTATTGACATGGAGTTTTATTCGGTTAAATCGAATTTTTATGAATATTAGGAGAAAGGGTTTTTTAAATATAATTTTAAATCACATCTTTTAATTTCTCATTTAAATTTAATTTTGAAAATCCATTCAACACTTTGTTTTTATCAATTTTGTTTTAATTTAATAGCACATTTGCCACTTTCATTTTTAAATTGCTTATGCCATAAATTTTGATTTTGTAGGAGGCTACTGGAGATTGTTTGTTTGAGTTGAGAGTTCTTTTTTTTGTAATATTAAAAGCTATTATTTTTTAGAAGATTGCCGAAGTTTTTTCAATTTATTCAATTCGGTGTGATGAAAGTTTTATGAATATGATGAGAAAGGGATTTTTTCAACAGAATTTTAAATCACATCTTTTAATTACTGATGTAATTTTAATTTTGAAAATTCAATCAACATTTTGTTTTTATTAAATTTGTCGAAATTTAATAGGACATTTGTCGCTTTTCATTTTTAAATTAATTTATCTTAAAAGCAATTGTTTTTTTTATGGGATGTTACTGGAGATTGTTTGAGTTGAGTGTTCTTGTTTTTGTAATACTATAGGTTATTATTTTTTAAAAGATTGTTGAATTTATCAATTTTAGCAAACATTTTTTATTTGTAGTTGTAATTTCTTCTTTCTATTTTTTGTATTGATATGGAATTGAATATTGTAGGTTTGGTGCTTCCTTTTCCATTGCTATGAATTTTTTCCGAAATATAAAAAGAGGTAGGCTATGGTGAAAACGTTTAAGATTAGAAGGATATTTTAAGTATTTACGACTATAGTTGATTCGATTATGATGATGAATGGCATGAATGCCACTAATTTAGTGTACATTTCATTTTCTTTATCATGTGATGTCATTGCTATAAATTTGAGCCAAATGAATACACCGTTTTATTATGTTTAATCGACGTTTTATGAATATGAAGGAGAAAGGGTTTTTTCAATAGAATTTTAAATCACGTCTTTTTTAATTTCTCATTTAAATTTAATTTTGAAAATCCATTCAACACCTTGCTTTTATTAAATTTCTTTAAATTTAATAGCACGTTTGACTTCTTTCATTTTTAAATTTCTTTTTACACTAAATTTTGTTTTTTTGTAAGGAGCCAACTAGAGATTGTCTGATTTGAGAGTTTTTCGTTTTTTGTAATATTGTAAGTTATTATTTTTGAAAGATTGCTCAAATTTATCGATTTCTGCGAACATCAATTCATATAAATATTTTTTTTGTAATTGTAATTTCTTTCTATTGTTTGTATTGACATGGGTTTGAGCGTTGTAGGCTTGGTGGTCTCTTTTCCATTGCTATAAGATTTTTCCAAATTATAAATGAGGTAATTTATGGTGCAAAAACTTTAAAATTAGAAAAAATATTGCAGATGTTTACGATTATTGCTAATTCGAGTAATAATGATGAAGGATATAAATGCCACGAATTTAATGTGCATTTCATTTTCCTTATCATGTGATGTCATTGCTATAGATTTCAGCCAAATGAATGCAGATTTTTATTATATTTAATGGACGTTTTATGAATATATGCTGACAAATGGTTTTCTATCTCATTAGAATTTTAAAGCAGTTCCTTTTTAATTTATCATTTGATTTTAATTTTGAAATTGTAATTAACATTTCGTTCTCGTTAAATTTGTCGAAACTTAATAGCATATTTGTCGCTTTCATTTTCAAAAAATTGCTTTTACGCCAAATTTTGTTTTTGTAGGAGACTACTGGAGATTGTTTGAGTTGAGAGTTCTTGTTTTTGTACTATTATAAGCTTTTTTTTTTTTTTTTTGAAAGATTGCTGAAATTTATTGCTTTCTGTGAGCATTTTTTTTTATAAATATTTTTTTCTTTTTTGTAGATGTAATTTCTTTCTATTGTTTGTATTGACATAGAAATGAATGTTGAATGTTTGATGATTTGTTTACCATTGCCATGAATTATTTCCAAATTATAAATGAGTTAGGCTTTGAGGAAAATTTAAGACAAAAAGAATATAGTAGGAATTTAAGACTACTGTTAATGAGGCTTTAAGAATTGTTGTATTAAGAATTAGTTGTAGTTTGTATTATATTAATAAATGTAAGCATTAAGAATTGTTGTGTTAAGAATTAGTTATAGTTTGTATTATATTAGAAATTGTAGGCATTAAGAATTAGTTAATTCCTGTAATTCATCCGATTATCGTGATGAATAGTATGAATTACAGGAATTTAGTATATATTTCTTTTCTTTATTATAAACAATCATTGTTATGGATTTGTGCCAAATGAATACAGAGTTTTATTCGGTTTAATGAAACTTTTATGAATATGAGGAGAAATGTTTTTTTCAATAGAATTTCAAATCAGATACTTTAATTTCTGATTTAATTTTAATTTTGAAAATGAAATCAACATTTCTTTTTATTAAATTTGTTATTCAATAACACATTTGTCGCTTTTCTGTTTTAAAGTGCTTTTAAGCTAAATTTTCTTTTCTGTACGAGGATACTGGAGATTGTTTGAGTTGAGAGTTCTGGTTTTTGTATTATTGTAAAATTGTTGAAATTTATCGATTTCTGCGAAAAAAATTTTATATAACTATTTTTCTTTTTTGTAGCTGTAATTTCTTCTTCCATTGTTTATATTGATATGGAATTGAATGTTGTAGGTTTGATGGTTCTTTTTCCATTGCTGCGAATTTTTTTCCAATATAAAAAAAACCGAGGTAGGATATGGTGAGAAAAGGTTTAAGATTAGAAGAATATTTTAAGAATTTACGACTATTGCTAATTCGATTATGATGATGAATGGTATGAACGCCACGAATTTAATGTACATTTCTTTTTCTTTTTATTATGCGATGTCATTGCAATAGATTTGAGCCAACTGAATACAGAGTTTTATTGTATTTAATAGACGTTTTATGAATATGATGAGAAAATGGTTTTTTTTTCAATAGAATTTTGAAAAACATCCTTTTAAATTCTCATTTAATTTTAATTTTGAAAATGCAATCAACATTTTGTTTTTATTAAATTTTTCGTAATTTAATAGCACATTTGTTAAATTTCATTTTAAATTGCTTTTACGCTATTTTTTTGTAGGAAGCTACTGGTGATTGTTTGAGTTGAGAGTTCTTGTTTTTGTAATATTGCAAATCATTATTTTTTGAAAAGATTGCTCAAATTTATCGATTTCTGCGAACATTTTTTTATATAAATATTTTTCTTTTTATCTGTTGCTGTATTTTCCTCTTTTATTATTAGTATTGATACTGATATACTGATTTCTTTACCATTGCTATGAATTTTTTCAAATTATAAATGAATTAGCTATGTGAAAAATTTAAGAGGAAAAATATTGTAGGCATTTAAGACTACTGTTAATAATGAGGTATTAAGAATTGTTGTATTCAGAATTAGGTGTAGTCTGTATTGTAGTAGGAATTGTATGCATTAAAAATTGTTAATTCCTGTAATTCATCCGATTACCACGATGAATGGTATGAATCACAGGAATATAGTATACATTTCTTGTATTTATTATAAACCATCATTGTTATTGATTTGTGCCAAATGAATACAGAGTTTTATTCGGTTCCCTGAAAGTTTTATGAATATGTGGAGAACTGTTTTATTCAATAGAATTTTAAATCAGATCATTTAATTTCTGATTTAATTTTAATTTTGAAAATGCAATCAACATTTTGCTTTTATTAAATTTGTCGAAATTTAATAACACATTTGTCGTTTTTCAGTTTTAAATAGCTTATGCAATAAATGTTCTTTTTTTTTTTTTGTATGGGGCTACTAGAGATTGTTTGAGTTGAGAGTCCTGGTTTTTGTAATATTGTGGGTAAGATTGTTGAAATTTATTGATTTCTGCGAACATTTTTTTTATATAAATATTTTTTTTTTTTTGTAGCTATAATTTCTTCTTTCTATTGTTTGTATTGATATGGAATTGAATGTTGTAGGTTTGGTGGTTCCTTTTAAATTGCTATAAATATTTTTCCAAATTATAAATGAGTTAGGCTATGATGCAAAAGTTTAAGATGAGAAGAATATTTGAATTATTTACGACTATTGCGTATTCGATTATTATGATGAATGGTATGAATGCCAATAATTTAGTGTACATTTCTTTTTCCTTTATTATGTGATGTCATTGCAATAGATTTGAGCCAAATGAATACAGAGTTTGATTATCTTTAATTGACGTTTTACGAATATGAGGTGAAAGATTTTTTTCCCTCATTAGAATTTTAAATCAGATCCTTTTAATTTCTCATTTAAGTTTAATTTTGAAATTGCAATCAATATTTTGTTTTCATAAAATTTTACGAAATTTAATAATACATTTACTGCTAAAGTCATGTTTACTGCTAATGTTCATGGCGGAACAAAAGAAATTTAAAAAATAATACACTAAACATCAAAATTTAGAAATTAATGTAGGAACTAAATCAATATCAGTAATGTTAAACAGACAAAGTAAGGAAAGGTATCACTAAATCCTATACAGGCAATAAATCATGTTCATCATTTATCGTACTAAACTGAAAAAAATACGAAAAAAAAAAAAAAAAAAAAACTAATATTCCAAACGAGTTTATGACAAGGCAAAGTGACACGAATTTGTTAAAATAACCACCTAATAGAAATTTAAATAAACCTATAAAAAATAGCTCGTGAAAAAAAAATTTAAAAATAAATAATGAAATAAACAAATAAGAAACGTGGAAATTTGTCACGGAAACGAAAACGCATCTCCCCAAAACAATATCCATAACTTTAAAGGTAAAAAATTAATAAAATATACAAAAATACAAAAAATACAAAAAAAAAAAATACCTAATCAACTGGGCCGATATACAGGTTACTCATAAAATTCAGAATTTAATGTAAGAACAAAACGCATAAAAGCAATCTTCAAAAATAAAAACTTTACAATGTTTTCTTTTCTTGAAAAGTCTCGCGGCCAAGTGGCTAGCACTCTGGTCTTTGGTATCCCAGGCTTCAGGTTCGAATCCTGGCGGTGGCCTGTTTGTGAGTGGTTCGGAATACACGTTAAACTGTAGGTCCTGGTCTGCTTAGCATAAAGTGTACACAAGATGACAGTAGAGCGAATCTTGTGCGCACTTACCAAACCAATCTTGAAAAATTTCGTTTTAATTTTGAAATAAAACTGTATTGTAAACTTTGCATTCCGTAAACGATTCTTTAGAACCACTTTATATTTGTTAACTATTTTTTTATATAATTATTAGCTCGTGAAAAAGAAATTTAAATAAATATTATTTATTAAAAACAAATCGAAACTTGTCGGGGACTGGAAAAAAAAGGTTTCTGTGAAACTTAAAATGTCACTCTTTAAAACACTGTCCTTAAAGTTATGTGTAAAAATAAAGCACAATTAATAAACACAATAAAAGTTTAAATGAATACAGCTAACGTAAAAAGAACAAACAATATACATTAAAACAAACTGTAAGCGTCAGTAAGAATATAAGAATAGAATTAGCGCATTTACCCTCAATGACCAACACGGATAAAAATACAAAAAAAAAAAAAAAAAAAAAAACAGAAAATAATCTGCAACCAGACAAACAAAACACGTAAATAGATTACGTTCTAAAACTAAAGATTTCGTACTTCATAAAAAAGATTTAAAAGCCATCTGCAACCATTTCAGAGTCGGACTCAGCCTCTCTCTCAAAAAAAAAACAGGTCTTATTTATTTTTACGTGACATTTTTAACCTTTGAATGTGTCTGTTACTACTCTTTCATCCATTTTATCCTGTTCAGATGACAATTGTTTTATTGCTTTATTTATGATTTTACCTCATTTTTTTTACTTTGATCATGAAATTCACTTTTTAGTATTGTAACCACTGCTATATTGTTTCGCTTGTACCCCTTTATACTTATAACAAAACACACCTTTGTTTGGCACAGTATGGTCAAATCTGATGTTGTGCCATAAAACCCCAACTAATCAACCAATCAGTAAGAATATTCGGAAAGAATAAAAATTAAATCGTTATCACAAAAAAGAAGAGTCTATTAGCTGGTTCAAGTGAGCTGTACCTTGTGATATTACACGGTAAACAAATAATAAATAACGCTGCATATGTTCCTCTAATCTATCATTTTAATGTTGGTCAAATAACCTTGAAAATTGAACTAAATGGAACTAAATGAACTACTCTTGAGAAATATGTCTTTTCAGCAGATCATGCTGTAAAATGAAAGTTACTTGGTGCAATTTTTGTGGTAATGTTTCCAATGACATAGTAAACATTAGAATGGCGGAGTGTCTAGCTTTCTGCCGCTTGGTGCCTCAGGTTTCGGCTTCGAGTCCCGGCGGTGGCCTGGTTGTTTGTAGTTGTTCGGAATCCACTTTAAAGTGTAGGTCCCGGTCTGTTTAGCCTAACGTGTGCACAAGGTGACTGTAGAGCGACAAACCAAACCGATCTTCCTAAGACGCCCACATCAGTTTATGTTGTTGAACCATGTAAACCTCAACCTATTGTTAAGGCTAACCTTGTCCTTGATCTCGCGTCACAAACACATTGGGCACATTAAGGAAGAAGTTTGACTTTACCCTACCCGGTTGTACCCTCGGGCAGTAAATAAACATTTTAGTCGCCTTTTACGATATGCATGGGTTACCTTTTACGATAAGCATAGGTCGCCTTTTATGTTACGCTATACAGTGGGGCTATTCTAATCCGCACCCACACGGGGGATAATAATTTTAAATCTATTATAAGGATGGTTGAATTTTGAATCACTTTTTGATAATGGGCCATGGATGTTTTTTTTATAAGACTAAATTTTATTAACAAGATTATTAGAAATTAAAATGCATTTTCTTATAAACTTTATAATTATTTAATCAATTATAGAATTTAAAAATAATTAAATTTAATATAATATTTTGTCTATTTTAATGTATATTATAAATTTAAAGTTTATTACACAGATGAATCAGTTTTTAATAGGGGATTTTGGATTGTGTTTTATAAAAGATTTTATTTGTAGGAGGCTATAGCCTATTTTTTGAGTTGAGTGTTCTTGTTTTTTTGTAATATTGTAAGTTACTATCTGTAAAATTATTGATTATTTCTCCTCCAAACAATAATTGTCAGGTATTGTCATTTGAAATTCTCAAAGGTCTGCACCCTATTGGCGATGAGTCCATGTTAACATTCAAAATTCTCAGAGGTCTATTGGAGATGAATTCTAAAATGTTAAAAAATTAAATTATGTCGATATTTTAATAGAAATTGCTATAACATCCCAAACGAAAGCGTTTTTATATGCGAATATATTTTTCGATTTTCCCATGACATTTTGCACCTCACAAATATTTAAATTCTTGTTTCGGTGACGTTTCTGATGCCGATCTTCTGGATACAGCATGCACGCAAATGTTTGAAGAATTAAAGCGGCAAAAAGTGTATCTCGGCAATCAAAAGAATCTTTATTAAAAAGTGTCGGAACTCATCAAAATAAAGCACCGAGAATTAAATTTCCTTAATACTTTTCTTTGAAAAAATATAAGAGCTGGATAACTCTACTGCAAAGTGAAACCCTTCATTCCCATTTTCCTCCTGTGTTTCAGTTGCAGAAAATATGATCTTTCAAAAAATGTTGCGGAGACAAAACATTTTTTGTTCAAACTGTGCTTCATCTTGTCACACATATACAAACTGCAAAGCTGAAACAAAATGAGCTAATTGCTGACAGCCGCATCCGTCTAACACCAAAATTTTCTCTCGAAGGTAACTTGGAAAAAATAAATTCAAGTGATAGTGAACCCGTAAAATATTTTAGAACGAAGCAAGAAAGCTAGCAACGCAGCACTTATGGAGACGAAGAAATCTGAGTCCTCATAAATCATGAGAGTTCGACCAATATTTTCTTTTTTTTCAGTATGGCAGACAGCAGCATCAATGAAGTACATTGTCCATCATAACAATAGTTCACTGCATTACAAACCAATTATACAAAAACAGCGAATTATGTTAAACGTTTTCCTACACCGTCCACATCAGTTCATGTTGTTCAAAACTTCACCCGTAGCTTTTATACTTCACATTGTTGTTAAAGCTAAATAAAACTCTCAAAATCATTCTGCCATAAAAATAAAACTGTAATTTGATTTTGTAAGAAGCATAAAAATAATTTATATTTTGTATGAAAAAAAATGCCTGAATTCCCTCGTAATTACAGCTAAATAATCATATTTATAGAATATACGGATGTTCAATTGGCAGAGCGCGACAAATAATAAAAGACGTGCTAAAATATCTCAAAGAAGTATCACACACATGATCTTTCACTTCCTTCACACAGATCATCCATCATACCTATCTAAAAAACACCTTTTCAAACTCCATCCTAAAAGCAGCCTTTGATCAAGCGATTTGACACATCGGACTCGACTTACATATGTACATAACAGCGACATAAAAAAACTTTTCTCCCCGTTTTTACATAGGGCTGGAGAAATAAAATCTACCATGTCAGAAGTCTAGGCCATCCTCTCTTTTATCCGGCACGCTCCACTTTCCAACGACTGGCCTTCGACAGGTCTCTACCTCCTTCTATCTACGACCCCCCTTTTATTCTTTTATTCTTTTCTTTATTCTTCTTTCCCTGACTTCTTTTCACCGACAACGAGAGACCTCCATTCAGACCGATGCCCTGATAATACTGAAAGGGATCTTCCGTGATCCCGCACTACTTTTTTTTCTTTAAATAAAAGAAATAAAAGAAAAACGGATCGTTTGTCACCGCGGTAGCATCTTCTTATAGAATTCCAACCAAACAATTCCAGAGAAAATACTTCTACTTTCTCTTTTGGCTAAGAATAGTGAAGGTCCTCACGTATAAATGGGTGTCTGGGTAAATAAATAAACAAGTAAATAAATGACTTCTTTTGTATGCATGTATATATACGAGTTTCTTCTGAAGAATTGTTCTTCGAGAAGAATAGACTATAGATGGACAAAAGTTGAGGTTACTACAACAGAGTGGAAGTTATTTATAAGTCTTAAGGAATTTCCACTTTTTCCTAGTGGTTCGTTTTTCCCTAAGATTCCTGTTATGTAAAGTCCCAGGGGAAATAGAGAAATCTCAAGATTTCTTCTTCTGTCTTTGAAGACGGAGTAAATGCCTTTTACGTAAAGGTTGTTTTTAGTTTGAGAAATTCTGACCAGTTAAAAGGAACAAAAGTAACTAGTGCCATCTAATCAAAATAGACTTTTTATTGTTTTATTGATGAAACAGTTTAAGGCACCAAGGAAAAATGAATTTTTAAGTACTGCTTCATCGAGAATGGTATAAAATCATTTAGACAAATACATTGTTTTGTTAACTTTGAATATTTTAGTGAGTATATTGTCAAGAATTGATGTTTTTTAGATATTAATTTAACATAAAATTAACTTTAATTTCATAATTTAAATAAATACATTGCTTATTTAATCATAATTTAGATAATCAATGCATTTGTTTGTCAATAAATATTGAATTTTAGGAAATTTATACAAACTACATACAAATTTATACATACTTTTTAAAAATATTTGTTAAGGAACATTGGATTTTTAGAATCTTTCTACATCTTTAGTATTTCATATCTCTCAGATATAATGAACATTTGGTAACACACTAAAAGAGCGTTGAATATTTGCATGTTAAAAGGATAATTACTATTATATAGGTCTAAAATAAAATTCGACATAGGGTTCAAAAGGAGGAGAAAGCGATCAAGTTTAAAAAGGATGGAATGACAGAAAGACATTATGTTCCAATAAGTCTTGGTGTGTTGTTGTTCTTTTGAGTTACAGCTGCTAATGGAAATATCGTTTATATAACATGTTCGACTTCTAAACACAAAGGGTTTGGTTTGTAACTCGAAAACGATGCCGAAATGAAACCCATCGTTTCTTTGGCAATGGTGGCCACGATAAATCGAACACTGGAACCTCCTTGAATTGCGCTCAACGAAGGGGAATATAAAATCTAAATTTTTATTAGTGTTTTGGAATCCACGTTGAACTGTAGGTCCATAACTAATTAGCCTAAAGTGATCACAAATTGTCCGTAGAGCGACAAACCAAACCAAATCAAATTGTTAACGCAATATAGCATATATCCATGATCCCTTAATAACGCTGAATCTGCTATATATCTAGCGTTCTAGAGGTTTTATAATAAGGTAAGGTAATAATTTCAAGTTAAAGTCTCCGTAATTTGATAATAATAGCATTTTTACTCACTGTAACACTAATTCATCATGTTAAACTTAGTGTATACAATGAAATAAATACAAACTCTAATATATAATATATATATATATATATAATACAATATGTATCTATATGTATACAAATGCAAAATGGGGAAAAGATTTATTTTTTGCGTTTGATTGAATGTAAAACTTGTAATATAGACTATTACCTTAAAATAACTAAGTTATTCAATATAGTTAACTGAAAATCAATTCATATAATAAAACAACCATTAAAATTTATTTATATTGCCATGCATTTAATTCGATTTTGTATAAAAATTCATTATATTGTATGAAAAAAACTCGTAAAACTTTTCCTCTTAATTACAGCAACAAATCAACTATATTTATAGAATATACAAATATTCAATTGGCAGAGCATGACAAATAATAAAAGACGTGATAAAATATTTCAAAGGAGTATCCACACACATGATCTTTCACTTCCCTCACACAGATAATGCATCATACCCATCTAAAAAAATCTTTTTAAAACACTATCCAAAAAGCAGCCTTTGCTTCAAACGATTTGACAAATCGGACTCGACTTACATATGTACATAACAGCTACATCAAAAAAATTCTCCCCATTTTCACATAGGGTTCAAGAAAAAAAATGCACCATGTCAAGAGTCTGGGACATCCTCTCTTTTATCCGGCACGCTCCACTTTCCAACTGAATGGCCATCGACAGGATTCTACTACCTCTTTCTATCTGCGGCCTCCCCTTTTATTCTTTTTTTTATTCTTTCTTCTTTCTCTGCCTTCCTTTTCACCGTTAACAAGGGGCCTCCATTCAGACCGATGCCCTGATAATACTGGAAGTGATCTTCCATGATCCAGCCTACTTCTTTCTTTCTTTAAATAAAAGAAAGAAGAAGAAAAAACTGATCGTTTGTCACCTCGGTAGCATCTTCTTCTACAATCCCAACCAAATGATTGGGAAGAAAGTACTTCTACTTTCTCTATCGGCTAAGAATAGGGAATGCCCTCACGTGGAAAAGGGTGTCTGGATAAATAAATAAATAAGTAAATAAATGACTCTTCTTTTGTATGTATGTATATACGAGTTCTTCTGAAGAATTATTCTTAGAGAAGAATAGACTACAGATGGACAAAAGTAGAGGTTACAACAGAGTCGAAGTTATTTCTAAGTCTTAAGGAACTTCCACTTTTTCCCCAGGGGTCAGTTTTTCCCTAACCTTCCTGTTGTGTAAAGTCCCCAGCAGAAATAGAAATCTCTCAAGATTTCTTTTGTCTTTCAAGACGGAGTAATGATTTTTACGTGATATGTGATTGTTTTTCGTTTGAGAAATTTTGACCAGTTAAAGGGAACAAAAGTATCTAGTGCCATCTAATCAAGATAGACTTTTTGATTGTTATATTGACGAAGAAGGTTAAGTCACATAAGGCAAATGAATCATTCACTGTTTCAACAAGAGCGCCATGCCATTATTTGGATAATTGCTTTGATTTGTTTAACTTTTCAACATTTTAATGGGTATATTGTCATGATCTGAGGTTTTTTACTGAGAAATTCTGACCAGTTAAAAGGAATAAAAGTATCTAGTACCATCTAATCAAAATAGACTTTGGATTATTTGATTGATGAAGCGGGTTAAGGTACCAAGGAAAATGAATCATTTAAGTACTGTTTCATCGAGAATGGTATAAAATGATTTGGATATGTACTTTGTTCTGTTAACTTTTGAACATTTGACTGAATATATTGTCAAGAAATGATGTTTTTTAATACTAATTTAACATACAGTTAACTTTAATTCCATAATTTAAATAAATGCGTTGTTTGGTTAATCATAACATAATAAGTAATGTATTTGTTTGTCAATAAATATTGAATTTTTAGGAAATTTATGAAATTTTTAGTATTTCATATCTCTCGCATGATGAACACTTCATAACACACTAAAATAGTGTTTAATAGTAGCATGTTAAAAGGATAAATAATGCTATATAGGTCTAAAATAAAATCTGACATAGGGTTCATAGTGAAGAGAAAGTGTTCAAGTTTAAAAAGTATTGAATGGCGTATCACCAAATCATGTGTTCCAATAAGACTTCGTGTGTTGTTGTAACATATGAATTTGAACATTAAACTTTTTAATCCGTTGTCTGACTAATCTGGAGAGGTTTTATTCATCAATACTGAATTCTTTTTTAGCTACAGCCACGAAACGACTGTTTATATAACATGTTCGACTTACCAAACACAAAGAGTTTGGCTTGTAACTCCACCAACGATGCCGAAATGAAACACCTCGTGTCTTTGGCAATGGTGGGCACGATAAACTGAAGACTGGAACATTCTTGAATTGGACTCAACGAAGTGAATACAAAATCTAGATGTTTGTTAGTGTTATGGAATCTACGTCGAACTATAGGTCCATGTATAATTAGCCAAAAGTGTTTAAAAAATATCTAGTGTTAAAAATCCGCAGAGCGACAAAACAAACCAAATTCAAATTGCGAATGCAATATAGCAGATATCCATGATCCCTTAATAGCGCTGAATCTGCTATATATCTAGCGTTCTAGAGGTAAAATTTCAAGTTACAATGTCCGTAATTCGATAATAATAGCATTTTTACTCACTGTAACACTAATTCATATTAAATCTGGTGTATACAATGAAATAAATACAAGCGCTATAATATGTAAAAATACAATATGTATCTATATGTATACAAATGCAATATGGGGAATAAGATTTATTTTGCGTTTGATTGAATGGAAAACTTGTGATATAAACGATTACCTTAAAATAACTATATTTAATTGGAAATTAATTCATATAATAAAAAATATAGTAATTTAATTTATATTGTATGGTAATTTAATTTTATTTTGTAAGATGTATAAAAATTTTTTGTACTGTATGGAAAAAAAAACCATGACAATTTTCCTCTTAATTACAGCTACAAATCAACTATATTTATTGAATATATTTATATTCAATTGACAGTGCACGACAAATAATAAAAAATGTGCTAAACTACCTCAAAAGAAGTATCCCACACAAGATCTTTCACTTCCTTCACACAAATCATCCATCATACCAATCTAAAAAAATCTTTTAAACTCTATCCTAAAAGCAGCCTTTTACTCAAACGATTTGATAAATCTGACTCCACATATACATATGTACATAACAGCGACATACCAAAAAACGTTTCTCCCATATTTTAACATAGGGCTAAAGAAAAAAATCTATCATGTCAGAAGTCCAGGATATCCTCTCTTTTATCCGGCATGCTCCACCTTCCAACTGACTGGCCATCGATAGGTTTCTATCCCCTTTTATCTGCAGCCCCTCCCCCGCCCCTTAATTCTTTTTCTTTCTTTCTTTCTCTGCCTTCCTTTTCACCGTTAACAAGAGAGCTCCATTCAGACCGATGCCCTGATAATACTGGAAGGGATCTTCCAATCCAGCCCTACTTCTTTCTTTCTTTAAATAAAAGAAAGAAGAAGAAAAACTGATCGTTTGACTCCGCGGTAGCATCTTCTTCTACAATACCCAACCAAACGATTGGGAAGAAAATACTTCTACTTTCTCTTTCGGCTAAGGAATAGAGAAGGCCCTCACGCGGAAAAAGGGGACTGGGTAAATAAATAAATAACTATATAAATGACTCTTCTTTGGACGTATGTATATACGAGTTCTTCTGAAGAATTGTTCTTTGAGAAGAATAGACTACGGATGGACAAAAGTGGAGGTTACTGCAACAGAGTGGAAGGTATTTCTAAGTGTTAAGGAATTTCCACTTTTCCCCCAGGGGTTAGTTTTTTCCTTAAGGTTCCTGTTGTTTAAAGTCCCCAGGGGGAAATAGAGAAATCTCGAGATTTCTTCTTCTGTCTTTCAAGACGGAGAAAATACCTTTTATGTGAAAGGTTGTTGCTTTTCCTTTGAGAAATTCTGACCAGTTAAAAGTAACAAAAGTATCTAGTGCCATCTAATCAATATAGACTTTGGATTGTTTTATTGATGAAGCAGGTTAAGGCACCAAGGGAAAATGAATAATTTAAGTATTGTTTTGTCGAGAAGGGTATAAAATGATTTGGATAAGTACTTTGTTTTTTTAACTTTCGAACATTTTACTCAGTATATTGTCAAGAATTGATTATTTTTTAATATTAATTTAACGTACAATTAACTTTAATTTCATAATTTAAATGAATGCATTGCTTGCTTAATCATAATTTAGAAAAGCAATGCATTTGTTTTTCGATAAATATTGAATTTTTAGGAAATTTATAAAATTTTTAGTATATCATGTCTCTCAGATATGATGAACATTTCTTTGCACACTAAAATGCGTTGAATGGTGGCATGTTAAAAGGATAATTAAAGTTCTACAGGTCTAAAATAAAATCCGACATAGATTTAATATTGAAGAGAAAGTGCTTAAGTTTAAAAAGGATCGAATGACCTATTTTTCACCCAATCATGTGTTCCAATAAGATTTGGTGTGTTGTTGGAACATATGAATCTGAACATTAACCTTTTTAATCCTGACTACTCTGGACATCAGATTAGAAAGGTTTTATTCTTCAATACTGATTTTTTTTTGAGTTACAACTACGAATCGACTGTTTATATAACGTGTTCGACTAACCAAACACAAAGAGTTTGGCTTATAATTCGACCAACGATGCCGAAATGAAACACCTCGTGTCTTTGGCAATGGTGGCCACGGTAAATTAGAACAATGGAACGCTCTTGAATTGAGCTCAACGAAGTGAATACAAAATCAGATGTTTGTTAGTGTTTCGTAATCCACGTTGAACTGTAGGTCCACATCTAATTAGCCTAAAGTGTTAAAAAATGTCCGTAGAGCGACAAACCAAACCAAATCCAAATTTCGAATGCAATATAGCGGATATCCATGATCCCACAGGATATCGCTGAATCTGCTATATATCTAGCGTTCAAGAGGTAAATAATTTCAAATTAAAATGTCCGTAATTCGACAATAACAGCATTTTTACTCACTAATAGTATTTTTCACACTAATTCATCATGTTAAATCTGATGTATACAATGAAATAAATACAAGCTGAATAATATGTAAAATACAATATATATATATGTATATATATATATATATAATACAATATGTATTTGTATATATACATGCATATGGGGAATAAGATTTAATTTGTGTTTGATTGAAGGTAAAAACTTGTAATGTATTAATATTGTTCATATTAAATGTCAATGGTGGGCACGATAAATCCGAAGACTGAACGTTCTTGAATTGGGCTCAAAACAAAATCTAGATGTTTGTTAGTGTTATTGAATCTACGTTGAACTATAGGTCCATAAATTAGCCAAAGGTGTTAAAAAATGTCCGCAGAGCAACTATTTAATGCATTGTTAATCCCTTAATAGCGCTGAATCTGCTATATATCTATTCTATAATAAATAAAACAATAATTCGATGATAACAGCATTTTTACTCATTAACACTATTCATATTAAATCTGGCGTATACAATGAAATATATACAAGCTCTATAATATGTAAAATACAATATGTATCTATATTTATACAAATGCGATATGGGGAATAAGATTTATTTTGCGTTTGATTGAATGTAAAACTTTGATATTTTACCTTAAAATAACAACTATATTTAATTGGAAATTAATTCATATAATAAAAAAAAACATTTTTATTATATTGCTAATTTAATTGGATTTTGTAAGATGTATACAAATTTTTTGTACTATGGAAAAAACCCATGACAAATTTTCAATTACAGCTACATTTATAGAATATATTTAATATTCAAATGGTAGAGTACGACAAATAATAAAAGATGTGCTGAAATATCTCAAAAGAAGTATCCCACACAAGATCTTTCACTTCCTTCACACAAATCATCCATCCTACAAATCTTTAAAAAAACTTTTTAAAACTCTATCCTAAAAGCAGCCATTTGCTCAAACGATTTGACAAATCGGACTCGACTTACATATGTACATAATAGCGACATAAAAAAACGTTTCTCACCATTTTTTCACATAGGGCTAAAGAAAAAAATCTACCATGTTAGAAGTCCAGGACATGCTCTCTTTATCCGGCACACTCCACTTTCCAACTGACTGGCCATTGATAGGTTTCTATCTTCCTTTTATCAGCAACCCCCCTTTTTCTTTTTTTTTTTTTTTCTTTCTTCTCTCTTCCTTTTCACAGTTAACAAGAGAGCTCCATTCAGACCGATGCCCTGATAATACTGGAAGGATCTTCTATGATGCAGTCCTACTTCTTTCTTTTAAATAAAAGAAAGAATAAAAAAACTGATCGTTTGACACCGAGGTAGCATCTTCTTCTAAAATTCCAACGAAACGATTCTGGAGAAAATACTTCTACTTTCTCTTTTGGCTAAGAATAGAGAAGGCCCTCACGTGAAAAGGGGGTTCGGATAAATAAATAAATAACTATATAAATGACTCTTCTTTTGTATGGATGTATATACGAGTTCTTCTGAAAAATTGTTCTTCGAGAAAATAGACTATAGATGGACAAAAGTGAAGGTTACTACAACAGAGTGGAAGTTATTTCTAAGTCTTAAGGAATTTCACTTTTTCCCCAGGGGTTAGTTTTTCCATAAGGTTCCTGTTGTGTAAAGTCCCCAGGGGAAATAGAGAAATCTCGAGATTTCTACTGTCTTTCAAGAAGAAGAAAATGCCTTTTAAGTGAAAGGTTGTTGTTTTTCCTTTGAGATATTTTTAACCAGTTAAATGGAACAAAAGTATCTAGTGAAATCTAATCCAGATAGATTTTGGATTGTTTTATTGTCGAAGAAGGTTAAGGCACCAATCAAAATGAATATTTACTGTTTCATCAAGAACGGTAAAAATTATTTGCATAAGTACTTTGATTCATTTAAATTTTTTAACATTTTACTGAGTATATTCCAAGAATTGATGTTTTTTTAATATTAATTTAACGTACAATTAACTTTAATTTCATAATTTAAATAAATGCATTGCTTGTTTAATCATAATTTAGAAAAGCAATGCATTTATTTTGTCAATAAATATTGAATTTTTAGGAAATTTATACAATTTTTAGTATTTCATGTCTCTCAGATATGATGAACATTTCTCAACACACTAAAAGCGTTGAATAGTGGCATGTTAAAAGGATAATTAATGTTCTATAGGTCTAAAATAAAAATCCGACATAGGTTTCATAGTGAAGAGAATGTGTTTAATTTTAAAAGGATGGAATGACCTATCACCAAATCATGTGTTCCAATAAGATTGGTGTGTTGTTGGAACACATGAATCTGAACATTAACCGTTTTAATTCCGTTGTCTGACTAATCTGGACATCAGGATTAGAGAGGTTATATTCTTCAATACTGATTTTTTTTTTTGAGTTACAACTATGAATCGACTGTTTATAAACGTGTTCGACTAACCAAACACAAAGACTTTTGGTTGTAAATCGACTAACGATGCTGAAATGAAACACCTCGTGTCTTTGGCAATGGTGGCCACGGTAAATCCGAACAATGGAACTCTCTTGAATTGAGCTCAACGAAGTGAATACAAAATCTAGATGTTTGTTAGTGTTTCGTGATCCATGTTGAACTGTAGGTCCATATCTAATTAGCCTAAAGTGTTTAAAAATGTCCGTGGAATGACAAACCAAACCAAATCCAAATTTCGAATGCAGTATAGCCCATATCCATGATCCCACAGGATAACGCTGAATCTGCTATATATCTAGCGTTGCAGAGGTAAATACTTTCAAGTTAAAGTGTCCTTAATTCGATAATAACAGCAATTTTACTCATTAATAACATTTTTAACACTAATTGATCATGCTAAATCTGGTGTATACAATGAAATCAAATACAAGCTGTATAATATGTAAAATACAATATATATATATATATATAATACAATATGTATTTGTATATATACATATGCAATATGGGAATAAGATTTAATTTGCGTTTGATTGAATGTAAAACTTGTAATATACACTAAAATAACAAAAAGATATTTAATATTGTTAACTGGAAATTAATTCATATAATAAAAAATACAAAGAAATTTATTTAATTTTCATGTATTTTTTAATTCGATTTTATAAGATGTATAAAAGTAATTTATATTTTTGCATGGAAAAAAATGTAAACATTTTCATCTTAATTACAACTACAAATCAACTACATTTATAGAATATACCAATATTCAAATGGTAGAGTACGACAAATAATAAAAGACGTGTTGAAATATCTCAACGAAGTATCCCACTCATGATATTTCAATTCCTTCACACAGATCATCCATCGTACCTATTTAAAAACCCTTTTTTAAACTCCATTCCAAATGCTCCATTCCATTTGCTCAAACGATTTGACGAATCGGTCTCGACTTACAGATGTACATTATAGCGACATAAAAAAAACGTTTCTCCACATTTTTACACAGGGATGAAGAAAACAAATCTACCATGTTAGAAGTTCGGGACATCTTCTCTTCTCTCCGGCAAACTTCACTTTCCAACTGACTGGCCATCGACAGGTTTCTACCTCCTTTATCTGCAACCTCCCCTTTTATTCTTTTTTTTTTTTTTCCTTCTTTCTTCTCTGCCTTCCTTTTTCACAGTTAACAAGAGACCTCCATTCAGACCGATGCCCTGATAATACTGGAGGGAATCTTCTACGATCCAGCCCTACTTCTTCTTCTTAAAGAAAAGAAAGGAAAAAAAAACTGATCGTTTGTCACCGCGGTAGCACCTTCTTCTACAATTCCAACCAAACGATTCCAGAGAAAATACTTCTACTTTCTTTTTTGGCTAAGAATAGTGAAGGCCCCTCACGTGGAAAGAAGTCCTTTATTTAAATTAAATAAATGACTTCTTTTGTATGTATATATATACTAGTTTCTTCTGAAGAATTGTTCTTTGAGAAGAATAGACTACAGATGGACAAAAAGTAGAGGTTACTACAACAGTGTGGAAGTTATTTCTAAGTCTTAAGGAATTTTCACTTTTTACCCAGGGGTTAGTTTTCCCTAAGGTTCCTGTTGTGTAAAAGTCCCAGGGAAATTGAGAAAATCTCAACATTTCTTCTGTCTTTCAAGACGGAGTAAATGTTTTTACGTGAAAGGCTTTCGCTTTTTTGTTTGAGAAACAAATCATTTACTCTTTCGTCAAGAAGGGTATAAATTGATTTGGATAAGTATTTTGATTTGTTTAACTTTTGTATCTTTTATTGCGTATAATTGTCAGTAAAGAACTTTGTCTTTTTCAATATTACTTTAACATCATAATCTATGTATTCATTTAAATTAACAATGCAGTTGTTTGTCAGTAAATAATTTATCTGTTTATAAATGTAATCGTAATTAAAATGAATTAAAAATAAAAATTAAACATGTGGATAATAATTTATTTATAAAAACAAAAGTATTAGTAGAAAATAAGTCAGTTCTCATTTAATTTATTTCAGCAACGATGGTCGAGTTCCAAACAAAACTCTTTTATTTGGAAATAGATCCTGTTATGTAAACGATATTTCCATTCGCAGCTGTAACTCAAAACCAATAATCTGGATTGATAAAATAAATCCTCTATAGTACGATTATCAGATTAGCCAGACAAAGGATTGTAAAGGTTTATGTTTCCGTTCAAGTTTCAACATGTACATGTGTTCCTACAACAACCTAAGTTTGGTTCGGACACATGACTAGGTGTGTTCCATCCTTTTAAACTTCAACCCTTTCTCTTCACTTAGGACTCTGTCAGATTTTCTTTTAGACCTTTTTGAACACTAATTGTCGTTTTAACATGCTGCTGTTCAATACTCTTTTAGTGTATTACAAAATGTGCATCATATATGAGGGCTATGAAATACGAAAAAAATTGTATAAAGCTCCTAAACATTCAATATTCCATAATAAATATTAAAAGTCTTAAACACTGCATTGACATCAAAACGCTTATTTAACTTTATGGAATCTTTAAATAGTGTTAAACAAATTTAAATAAAATAAAAATAAATAAAAAAAATGTCAGTTAAATTTAATTAAAATTTTGATATTCAACACCAAAAACAATTTACTGATAGTGATTTACGTATAGATTATTATCATTTGAATCATGCAGCCATTAATGATCTTTTGAGGAGGAAATATTTTTATTTTTGTAGAATTTTTATTATAAAAGTTAATTTGTAAGAGTATCAAGCAATTTAATTTTTGTGATTCCTTTATATTTCAGACTTTGTATTATTTACAAAGTATATTGTATTTAGTTACTCTTATTTTTAATTTCTAAAAGATTTTTCTAGATTTTTCTTATTTCTTCTTCTAATTTTTTTCTCTTAATTTCTAATGTTTTGACTGAAATTATGACTCAATCTTTAAGCTAAATTTATTTTAAAAATCGCAGCAAAGTAAATTAACAAAACTTTTATCATAAACAATATAAATAATGAATTTTAATATTTGACGACACCATCTTTATTATCCGCATGCATATGTCTTTAATTATACTGCACATTTATAACATAAACTAAATCTTTTAAACTAATCCTTGCCTAAAAATAAATTTGACTTAAAAATTGCTTAAAATAACAAAATATTTGAGTAATAGCTAAGTTTCTATTATCACACTTCGTAATTTTTAAAATATATATTTTTTAACAAAGCGAAATATGATGATTATTATCATCATAATTGGCTCGACAGCCCGTTGTGGTCCTTGGCCTTCTTTAAAAGATCCAGCCAAACTGTTCTCCTCATGGCCGTGGACCTCTAGTGTTTGATCTTAATATTAAAATCAAAAGTCTACAAACAGTCGACCCATCTCTTTTTAGGTCTTTCCTCTAGTCGTTGTCCAAAAGGGATTGCATTGAAAAACTTTCAAAAGAAGATAGAAGAGATGACCGGCCCATCTCCATCTCTTCAGTTTAATAAATTTTAGAATGTCAATATCTTTAAATAGTTTATAAAGTAGCAACATACGGGGCAATTTATAAATGTAAGTTTTGTACTATTCCAATAGATTCATTCTTTTAAATATCAAAACATTTAAAAATAGAAAATTATTTATTGTCAAGAGGTCTTTTTAGCAGATCATATCGCACATGGAACTCTTTTAGATGAGCAAATTTGGTGCAATTTTATCCTAACGGCTCCAATGACATGATAAACATAGTTAACTGAATGAGAACTAACTGATTTTGAACTAATGCTTTTGGCATATAAATAAAATTACTGCCTAAAAATTAATTTTATTTTTACTTCATTTAACTATCAACACATTTAAAAACAGAAAAATTATTTATTGACAAACAACTGCATTGTTAATGTAAATGACAACATAAATTATGATGTTAAAGTTAATTGTACGTTAAAGTAATATTGAATAAGACAGCAATTCTTGACTAACAAATATACTCAGTAAAAGGTTAACGAGTTAAACAAATCAAAAGTACTTATCCAAATAAATTTATACCACGCTTGATGAAACATCAAATGATTCATTTTCCCTCGGCTCTTTAGGCTTCTTCGCCAACAAAACAATCCAAAATCTATCTTGATTAGGTGGCGCTAGATGCTTTTGTTCCCTTTAACTGGTCAAAATTTCTTCAACCGAAAACAACAATCTTTCACTCGAAAATCATTTACTCCATCTTGAAAGACAGAAGAAATCTTTGTATTTCTCTCTTTCCCCTGGGGACTTTACACAACAGGAACCTTGGGGGAAAACTAACCACTAGAGAAAAGTGGAAATTTCTTAAGACTTAGAAATAACTTCCGCTCTGTTGTAGTATCCTCCACTTTTGTCCATCTGTAGTCTATTCTTCTCAAAGAACAATTCTTCAAAAGAAACTCGTATATACATACACACAAAAGAAGAGTCATTCATTTACTTTTATTTATTTATTTATCCAGACACCCTTTTCCACGAGAGGCCTACGCTATCCTTAGCCAAAAGAGAAAGTAGAAGTATTTTCTCTAGAATCGTTTGGTTGGAAGAAGATGCTACCGCGGTGACAAACGATCAGTTTTTCTTTCTTTCTTTTTATTTAAAAAGAAAAAGAAGTAGGGCTGGATCATAGAAGGTCCCTTCCAGTATTATCAAGGCATCGTTCTGAATGGGGGTCTCTTGTTAACGGTGAAAAGGAACGCAGAGAAAAAAAGAATAAAAGGATAAAGGGGGGGGAAAGGGCTGCAGATAAAAGGAGGTGAAAAACCTGTCGATGGCCAGTCAGTTGGAAAGTGGATCGTCCCGGATAAAAGAGAGGCTGTCCTTGACTTCTGACTTGGTATACTTTTTTTTTTTCTTGAGCCCTATGTAAAAAAGGGGAGAAACGTTTTTTTAGATGTCGCTGTTATGTGCATATGTAAGTCGAGTTCGATTTGTCAAATCGTTTGAGCAAGGGCTGCTTTTAGGATGGAGTTCGAAAAAGATTTTTATAAAGATATGATGGGTGATCTGTGTGAAGGAAGTGAAAGACCATGTGTGTGATACTTCTTTGAATTTGATTAATACCTCTTGCTCTGCCAATTGAATATATATGTATAAATCTATAAAATATGGTTGTTATTTTGCTGTAATTACGAGGAAAATAATTATATTTTTATATACAAAATATAAATAAAATTTTGTATACATCGTACATAATCGAATTAAATTGTATGCAGCTGAATAAATTCTATGCATATTTTTTATATCAAATGTTTTCCAGTTAACTACATTAATTATCATTATTATTTTAAGAAAAAAATAGAGGGTTTTATTTTCAATACAAAGCTAAATAAATCTTATTCCACGTTGCGCTTGTATTTATTTCATTGTGTACACCAGATTTAGCGTGATGAATTAGTATTACAGTAGCTATAAAGTGCTGTTATTTTCGAATTACGGCCACTTTGACTTCAATACATTCTCCTCTAGAACAGTGGACATACAGCAGATTCAGCGTTATCCAAGACATGCCAGCTATATCGCGTTCGTTATTTGGAACTAATCAAAATCAATTCTTCAAATGTCATCTCCATCGATAGCATCTAGCTATTGTATACGCTTCCTTGATACCAATTAAAAAGGTTCCAGTCTATGGATTTATCGTGGTCACCAATGGCAGAGTAAACGAAGGGTTAACTCAGGGGCAACTCAGCTCAAGTCACAGTTATATGGCGTGGTAGTAGTAGTAGTAGTATATAAACAAGCTCTTTTGATTTGTAGCTGTAATTTAAAACCAATAATCTATATTAATATAATGGTATATTAAATCCTCTCTGTATTATTAAATCAACTATAAACGGATGTTCAGAATAGTCAAAACGCAATTGTTGAACCAAATGACATGGTGATATGTCATTCCTTCTTTTTAAACATGAACCCTTTGTCAGTTTGATCTTTTGTACATTAATTGTCTTTTAACATGCTACTTCACAACACTCTTTCATTAAGTTACGAAATGTACATACATACATATGTATGTAGAGATCTGGAATACAAAAAAAGTTATAAAAATTCCTAAAAATTCAATATTCATGACTAAATATATATATACATTGTCGATTATATGAAAATGCTTATATAATTTTTTGGACATCATTATATAGTGTCAAATAAAATGAAAAAATGAAAAATGACTATTAAAATGAATTAAAACTTTGAGGTTCAACACCAAAAAATTTAACAATAGCAATTTACGTACAGATAGTTGATTATCATTTCAATCATTTAACAATTAATGTTTTTTTTTTTTTAAAAGAAATATTTTATTTGTCTAAAATTTTTATTGTGGAAATGAATGGAAAGTAAATTAATTAATTGTCTGAATAAAAACAAAAATTTTGATGTTATTGTTAATTGTACATTAATGTAATATTAAAATAGACAGCGAATCTCCATTGCAAAAAAAAGTTAAACAATCAAAACCTGCAACGATAAACAAATCAAAATTATCTTATCCACATAACTGTATATCACTCTTGACGAAACAGTAAATGATTCATTTTCGCTCTGTGCTTCAACCTTCTTCGACAATAAAACAATCCACAGCCTATCTTGATTAGATGGCACTAGATGCTTTTGTCCCTTTAACTGGTCAAAATTTCTTGAACCGAAAACAACAATCTTTCACGTAAAAATCATTTACTCCATCTTGAAAGACAGAAGAAATCTTTGTATTTCTCTCTTTCCCCTGGGGACTTTACACAACAGGAACCTTGTGGGGAGAAAACTAACCACTAGAGAAAAAGTGGAAATTCCTTAAGGCTTAGAAATAACTTTCGCTCTGTTGTAGTATCCTCCACTTTTGTCCATCTGTAGTCTATTCTTCTCAAAGAACAATTCTTCAGAAGGAACTCGTATATACATACACACAAAAGAAGAGTCATTTATTTACTTATTTATTTATCCAGACCCCCTTTTCCACGTGAGGGCCTTCGCTATCCTTAGCCAAAAGAGAAAGTAAAAGTATTTTCTCTAGAATCGTTTGTTTGGAAGAAGATGCTATCGCGGTGACAAACGATCAGTTTTCTTTCTTTCTTTTATTTAAAGAAAAAAGAAATCCGAAGAAAATCGAGAAACACTCGCCTATTTAGACAGACTGAACATTACAGAACTGATGCTGAACTGATGAGATGTGAGATGATCTAATGAGAGGTCTTTTCTACAGATCATATTTGTACATGGAAGTTGTCAAATATGGTGCAAATTATCTTGATGGGTCCAATGACATAATAGATTTTAGAAAATAAAGAAAATTAAACTAGAGCTGACTGAAGTTATACTAATACTTTTGGTATATAAATAAAAAATTATTCTGTACATACTTAATTTTAGTTGTAATTCCTTTAACAATAAATACATTTTAAAACAGATAAATTATTTATCGAAAAACAACTGCTTTGCTTGTCTAAATGAATGCATAAATTATGATATTAAGATTAATTGAAAGTTAAAATAATATTAAAAAACACAACAATTCTGGACCAACAAATATAGTCAATGAAAGGTTCAAAAGTTAAACAAATCAAAGTACTTCTCCAAATTAAATTTACACCACCCTTGACAATAGTAAATGATTTATTTTCTCTTGGTGCCTTAGACTTCTTTGTCAACAAAACAATCCAAAGTCTATCTTGACGAGATGGGACTAGATGCTTTGTTCCCTTTAACTAGTCAAAATTCCTCAAACAGAAAACAACAACCTTTCACGTTAAAACATTTTACTCCGTCTTGAAAGACAGAAGAAATATTTGGATTTCTCAATTTCAACTGGGGACTTTACACAACATGAACGTTAGGGAAATCTAACCACTAGGGAAAAAGTGAAATTCCTTAAGACTCAGAAATAACTTCCACTCTGTTGTAAACCTCTACTTTTGTCCATCTGTAGTCTATTCTTTTCTCGAAGAACAATTCTTCAGAAGAAATTCGTTTATACATACATACAAAAGAAGAGTCATTTTTTATTTATCCAGACACCCTTTTCCACGTGAGGGCCTTCCCAACTCTTAGCCAAAAGAGAAAGTAGAAAGTATTTTCTCCCCAATCGCTTGTTTGGAATTGTGGAAGAAGATGCTACCGCGGTGACAAACGATCAGTTTTTCTTTCTTTCTTTTATTTAAAGAAAAAAAGAAATAGGGCTGGATCTTAGAATATCCCTTCCAGTATTATCAGGGCATCGGTCTGAATGGAGGTCTCTTATTAACAGTGAAAAGGAAGGCAGAGAAAGAAAAGAAAGAAAAAAAAAAAAAAGAATAAACGAATAAAAGGGAGGTTGCAGATAGAAGGTGGTAGAAACCTGTCGATGGCCAGTGAGTTGGAAAGTGGAGCGTGCCGGATAAAAGAGAAGATGTCCCGAACTTCTGACATGGTAGATTATTTTTCTTCTGCCCTATGTAAAAATGGGGGAGAAACATTTTTTTGTATGTCAGTGTTATGCACATAATGTAAGTGGAGTCCGATTTGTCAAATCATTTGACCAAAGGCTGCTTTTAGGATAGAGTTTGAAAAAGAATTTTTGGATAGGTGTGATGGATGATCTGTGTGAAGGAAGTGAAAGATCATGTGTGAAATATTTTTCTATATTTGAGATATTTTAGCACGTCTTTTATTATTTGTCGTTGCTCTTCAAATTGAATATACATATATACGATAAATATGATATTTAGCTGTAATTATGATCAAAATCAATACTTTTTTAAATATACATTATTTTTATACATATTACAAAATCCAATAAAATGTATGCAATTAAATAAATTCCTATGAATTTTTTTATTATATTTTCCACTATTTTCCAGTTATATTAATTGTCGTTGTTATTAAGATAATAGTTTATATTACAAGTTTTATATTCAACAAAAGCATAATTAACTTATTCCACAAATTGTATATTTATATGTATATATATATATATATATATATATATACCATTCAACATCAGTCACAAGTCACAATAAGTTTAAATTTGAATTGAAGATACTTGAAGAAGGGGGAACGGTACGACATAAAAAAATGTTTCCAAAGTGTATTAATAGATGGCGCTGTAAGCGGCAAAAAAAAAAAGTGAATTCGGATATATTGAATCGAAATTACAACGTATTTGATATGACTTGCACATTGTACTGTTGATTTTTTTGATGGACTGTTGATTTTTGATGGACTTTCAAGTCAATCAACACTTCTGACACAAATTTTGAAAATCCCTTGAAAATTCCTTCCATCACGGCAAGGTCATACCAAATTGGATTCTGTGGAATTTTTTTGATGCCATACCCTTCTTCCTTCTTCAAGTATCTGCATTTGAAATTTGAACTAATTTTGAAAGAAATGGCTCTGTGCTTTAAGCATTTTGAAAGTGGGACTTTAATTATAATCACCTTGTACTTTGATGTATAAAGATATATCTTGTATATCTTGATATATCTTCTAATTATAATCATCCTGTACTTAATTTTATTTTTAAATCATTTAAACATCAATACATTAAAAACAGAAAAACTATTTATTTACAAACAACTGCATTGGTAGTGTAAATGAAACCATAAATTCAGATGTTAAAATAATTTTTACAATAAATTAATATTAAAAAAAACTTCAGATCATGACAATATACCCATTAAAATGTTGAAAAGTTAAACAAATCAAAGCAATTATCCAAATAATTGTATACCACTTGTGAAATGTGAATGATTCATTTTCCTTCGGTGACTTAACCTTCTTCGTCAATAAAACAATCAAAAAGGCTATCTCGATTAGATGGCACTGGATGACTTTGTTCCCTTTAACTGGTCAAAATTTCTCAAACTAAAAACAACAACCTTTCACGTAAAAATCATTTACCCTTCTTGAAAGACAGAAGAAATCTTTGGATTTCTCTATTTCCCCCTGGGGACTTTACACAACAGAAACGTAAGGGAAAAACTAACCACTAGGAAAAAAAGTGGAAATTCCTTAAAATTTAGAAACAACTTCCGCTCTGTTGTAGTATCCTCCACTATTGTCCATCTGTAGTCTATTCTTCTCGAAGAACAATTACTCAGAAGAACTCGTTCATAAATATATACAAAAGAACAGTCATTTATTTACTTATCTATTTATTTATCCAGACACCCTTTTTTCCACTTGAGGGCCTTCCCTGCCCTCAGCCAAAAGAGTAAGTAGAAGTATTTTCTCCCAATCGTTTGTTTGGGATTGTAGAAGAAGATGCTACTGCGGTGACAAACGATAAGTTTTCTTTCTTTCTTTCTTTTATTTAAAAAAAATGAGTAGGGTTGGATCCTAGAAGATCCCTTCCAGTATCATCAGGGCATCGTCTGAACGGAGGTCTCTTGTTAACGGTGAAAAAGGAAGCCAGAGAAAGAAGAAAGAAAAAGAATATAAGAGGGGGGGGAGTTTGGCAGATAGAAAGAAGTAGAAACCTGTCGATGGCCAGTCAGTTGGAAAGTGGAACGTGCCGGATAAAAGAGAGGATTTCCTGGACTTCTGACATAGAAGATTTTTTTTTTGAGCCCTATGTAGAAATGGGGAGAAACGTTTTTTGCCTCTGTTATGTGCATATGTAAGTCGAGTCCGATTTGTCAAATCGTTTGAGCAAAGGCTGCTTTTGGAATGGAGCATGAAAAATAGTTTTTAGATAGGTATGACGGATGATCTGTGTGAAGCAAGTGAAAGACCATGTGTGGGATACTTCTTTGGGAAATTTTAGAGCGTCTTTTATTATTTGTCCTACACTGCCTGTTGAATATAAGTATAGTCTATAAATGTGATTGTTATTTAGCTGTAATTATCAGAAAATCAATAAGTTTTTTATACAATATTTTTTGTACATTTTACAAAAATGGAATTATAATGTACGTAATTAAATAAATTCCTATGTTGTTTTTTTTATTATATCAATTTTTTTCAGCTCACTATATTAGATATCATTTTAATTTAAGATAATAGCGATTTTTACATTCATTCAGACTCTAAATAAATTTTATTTCACATTGCAATTGTATTTATTTCATTAACTTGAACAAGTTAACTTGAGAAGTTAATGTTAAAATAACTACAAAGTGCTATTTTTTAAAATTACGGGCATTTTAGCATGAAGTCATTTGGGATCTGATTGCCGAGTGGCAAGCGCTCCGGCTCTCGGAATTTAGGGTTCGAATCGCAGTGTTGCAAGAATGTTTGTAGTTGTTTGGAATTCACTTTGAACAATATGTCCCGGTCTAATAGGATCGTAGAGCGTTGTGGGGATAGTGCTACTTATGTCCGTAGCTTATCTAAAAGCTACAATTTGTCCCTGGGTAGTGTTAAATGAACAGCTGTGCAGCCATTGCTTATTCCATAAAGATTAACTGTCTCTGTATTGCCAGCTGCATTAAAGCAACAGCAATAGTAATATTAAAAAAAGCAATTCTTGATTGATAAATAAATGCAATAAAATGTCCAAAAGTTAAACAAATCAAAGTACTTATCCAAATAATTTTATACCACGCTTGAAGAAAAAAAATAATTCATTTTCCTCGGTGATTTGATATTCTTCGTCAATAAAACTATTCAAAGTCTATCTTGATTAGATGACACTAGATGCCTTTGTTCCCCTTAACTGGTAAAAATTTCTGAAACAAAAAACAACAAAACCTTTCACGTAAAAATCATTTACTCCGTCTTGAAAGACAGAAGAAATCTTGAGATTCCTTTATTTTTTCTGGGGACTTTACACAACCGGAATGCTGGGGAAAAACTAACCAATAGGAAAAAAAGTGGAAAGACTTGGAAAGGGCTTCCACTCTGTTGTATAGCAGCCTCCACTTTTGTCCATCCGTACTCTATCCTTCTCGAAGAACGATTCTTAAGAAGAACTCGTATATACAAACATGCAAAAGAAGAGTCATTCATTTACTAATTTATTTATTTATTTATCCAGACCCCCTTTTTCCACGTGAGGGCATTCCCTATTCTTAGCCAGAAGAGAAAGTAAAAGTATTTTCTTCCCCAATCGTTTGGTTGGGATTGTAGAAGAAGATGCTACCGCGGTGACAAACGATCTGTTTTCTTCCTTTCTTTTATTTAAAGAAAAAAGAAGAAGTAGGGCTGGATCATAGAAGATCCTTCCAGTATTATCAGGGCATCGGTCTAAATGGAGGTCCCTTGTTAACGGCGAAAAGGACGGCAGAGAAAGAAGAAAAAAAGAATAAACGGGGGCGGGGGTTGCAGATAGAAGGAGGTAGAAACTGCCGATGGCCAGTCAGTTTGAAAGTGGAGCGTGCCGAATAAAAGAGAGGATGGCTAGACTTCTGATAGAGTAGATTTCTTTCTGGTACCCTATGTAAAAATGGGGAGAAACGTTTTTTTCTTGATGTCGCTGTTATATACATGTGTAAGCTGACTACGATTTTTCAAGTCGTTTGAGCAAAGGTTGCTTTTAGGATGGAGTTTGAAAAATATTTTTTAGATAATTATGGGGGGATGATCTGGGTGAAGGAAGTGAAATATCATGTGTGTTAATACTTCTTTGAGTTGGTTTAATACATCTTGCTCTGCCAATTGAATATACGTATATTCTATAAATATGATTGTTATATAGCTGTAATTAAGAGGAAAATATACAATTTTTTTCATACAAATAAAAACTATTTTTATACATCTTACCAAATTGAATTAAAATGTATGCAAATTGAATAAATGCTTATGTATTTTTAGTGCAACAATTAATTTTTCTGTTAACCATATTAAATATCCTTTGTTAATTTAAGATAATAACTATTTTTGCATTCAACCAAAAGCTAAATAAATCTTAATCCTCATTATACTTGTATTTATTTAATTGAGAACACCAGATTTAACATGATGAATTAGCATTAGAGTAACTACAAAGAGTGTTTTTTTCTAATTACGGGCAATTTTACGTGAAATCACTCACCTCTAGAATGACAGATATATTCAGGGTGATTATAATTATAGGCCCACATTCAAAATTCTGTGAAAAAGAACCACCTGTTACAATGGGTTCAAATTTGAATTGAAGATACTTGAAGAAGGGGGAAAACTGCATGGTATGAAACCATTTCCAAAGTGTATTAATAGATGACTCTGTAATTGGCCTAAATAAAGTTGAATTCGCCTGCCAGTGATATTTTGAATCGAAATTGCAACGCATTTGGCAAAGAGTTGCACAATTAACCAACTATAATATTCAATGGTGTGGTTGATTGTTTCCTTTTTTTTTTTGACTGAAAAATTACGCCCAAGTCATTCATCAGTTGTGATATTGTTAGTGGAAAGTCCATCCACCACGACGCAAGATCATACCAAATTTGGAAAAATGGGTGGAACTTTTTTGGACTATTTTTGATGACATACCCTTTCACCCCTTCTTCAAGTATCTTCACTTCATATTTGAACTCATTGTAAAGAATGGTTCTTTTTTTTTTTAAAACATTTAGAAAGTGGGATTTTAATTATAATAACCCTCTACTTAATTTTATTTTTAATTCATTTAATAATCCATACATTTAAAAACAGAATAAATATTTTTGACGAAAACTGCATTGAAAGTTTAAATTATGATTAAGTTAATTGTACGCTAAAGTAATACTAAAAATGACATCAAATCTTGACAAACAAATATAATCACTAAAATGTTGAAAAATTAATCAAATAAAAGTAATCCACATATGTATATACCACTCTTTATGAAACAGTAAATGATTCCTTTTCCGTCGGTGATTTAAACTTCTTCGTCAATAAAACAATCCAAAGTCCATCCTGATTAGATGGCACTAGATGCTTTTGTACCTTTTAACTGGTCGACATTTCTCAAACGGAAAACAACAATCTTTCACCTAAAAATCATTTACTCCTTCTTGAAAGACAGAAGAAATCTTGGGATTTCTCTATTGCCCCTGGGGACTTTTACACAATAGGAACCTTAGGGAAAACGAACCACTAGGGAAAAAGTGGAAATTCCTTTAGACTTAGAAATAATTTCCACTCTGTTGTAGTAACCTCCACTTTTATCCACCGTAGTCTATTCTTCTCGAAGATCAATTCATCAGATGTAACTCGTATATACATACATACAAAATGAGTTATTTATTTACTTACTTATTTATTTATCCAGATCCCCTTTTCCACGTGAGGGCCTTTCCTATTCTTAGCCGAAAGGGAAAGTAGATGTATTTTCTCCCGAATCGTTTGGTTGGGATTGTAGAAGAAGATGCTACCGCGGTGACAAACGATCAGTTTTTCTTTTCTTTTTTGATTAAAAAGAAAAAAAGAGAAGTTGGTCTGGATCATAGAAGATCCCTTCCATTATTATCAGGCATCGGTCTGAATGGAGGTCTCTTGTTAACGGTAAAAGGAAGGCAGAGAAAAGAAGAATATAAAAAGGGGGCTGTGGATAAAAGGAGGTAGAAGAAACCTGTCGATGGCCAGTCAGTTGGAAAGTGGAGCGTGCTGGATAAAAGAGAGGAGGTCCTGGACTTCTGACATGGTAGATTCTTTTTCTTCAGCCCTATGTAAAAATGGGGGAGAAACGTTATTTTTGTCAATGTTATATCCATGTGCAAAGTGGAGTCCGATTTGTCAAATTGTTTGAGCAAGGGCTGCTTTTAGGATGGAGTTTAAAAAAGATTTTTTTGGATAGGTAGGATGGATGATCTGTGTGAAGGAAGTGAAAAGAGCATGTGTGGGATACTTCTTTTGAGATATTTCAGCCATTTTTATTTGTCATGCTTTGCCAATTGAATATATGTATTTTCTATAAATATTATTGTCATTTAGATTTAATTACAAGGGAATGCTACCATTTTTTTCATACTAAATATAAATTATTTTTATACATCATTTATTAGAAAATCGAGTTAAAGTGTATGCAATAAAATAAGTTTCTATGAATTTTTTGATTATATAAATTATTTTCTATTTAACTACATTAAATAGCATGCTTATTTTAAGATAATTGTGGGGTTTTATTTTCAACCAAAAGCTAAATATATCTTATTCCACATTTCACTTGTATTTATGTCATTGTGTACACTAGATTTAACAGGATGAATTAGTGTACCAGTAACTATAAAGTGCTGTAATTTTCGGATTATGGACGCTTTAATTTGAAATTATTCGTCTCTTGAGCGGTAGATAAATAGCAGATTCAGTGTCATCGAAGGGGTATCACGGCATTGCATTCGCATTTTGCGATTTAGTTTGGTTTGGTTTGTCGCTCTACAGTCATTGTTTGCCCACTTTATTTTAATTAGATTTGGACCTACAGTTTAAACGTGGATTCGAACCACTCAAAAACATCCATGCCACCATATTGATTTGAACCTTAAACAAGTGGTACCAAAGTCCAAAGCAGTGCCAATCTGGCCCATCAGGCTGCAACACTACGGGACGCCTTGCATTCAAACCTCTCAAACGAACAAAAAAAAAAAAAAGACATTGTTCAAATCCGAAATATGCATGAGCTGCAGTTCTGAGTATGATAAAGAAAACTGCAAAGATAAATAAAAAAAAAAAAAGAAAACACACACAAATTTTCACAAAGTATACAAAGACAAAAAGATGGATACCAGCAAATCCATAAAATATAACAGAAATAAATTGTAACATCCTCAGGATAGCACTATCAAGGTGTAGGTAATTTTAGATATGTTATACGCAAGGTGTACAAGATAAATAATAAGATGTACTTATACAGGATATGTCAATTTTTTGTATCAAAGTCTATAGGGCCTGAATGGCCGAGTGGCTAGCGCCCTGGCGCTCGGTAATACAGGGTTTCGGGTTCGAGCCCTGGTAGTGTCATGGATATTTGTAGTGGTTAGGAATCCACTTTAAAGCGTAGGTCCCGGTCTAACAGATTCGTAGAGCCCTGAGGAGGCATTGTTACTCCGCGCCCTTAGCTTATCTGCAAGCTACACGAACCTCCTGCGTAGTGTTAAGTGACTGATGTCGGTGCAGCGCTTGCCTTAAGGCATCAAGACAACTGTCAAAGTGTTTGCCAGATGCATTAGAATAAAAAACATCAAAGTATACCACAATATACAAGATATATCAATGTTTTATATCGAAGTATATCAAGATATACGTATGTCAAGGAATATCAAGATATACATGCCTTATTATATTATATTATATACATAAGATATATACCTTAAACAGGCTATTTCTGCTCACTACACACAAAATATATATATTTATAAGTTTGTATGCGTGCAATTATTTTTTTTTCAGAGCGACTTAATTACTTCAGAAGAAACCTGAACAATTTCAGTTATAAGTAAAATACTCAATTCATATTAGATCATTATATAAGAAAACAAATTGCCTATAAGAGGATTATTTTTTTTATACTGCATAAATAAATATTGCTTAAAAGAATAAATAAAATTATTTTTGCATAATAAATGACAAAGACTGTTCAGACAAACTAGTTAATTGTATTATAGCGTGTTTCAGAGTCATTACTATACTCACTAAATTTAGAAACACATGTTTGTCCCTCTCCTATGCTATTTACAATGGTATTCTGGGCTTTATCTTCATGCTACTTTAACTACATTTAGAAAAATCTTTATGGTGTCTCAAAATAGTAAAGCTTTTTATAAGCTCACGTAAGATGGGCTTTTAAATATTTGTATCCTGATAAGTTATATTACGATATTATTATAAATAACGAAATTATGATATTATTGTAATATATTATGATATTATTACTTATTTATATTCTGACAAACCAATATTTTTTATTGTATACAAAAATTCATTTAACACTGATAAAACTGCCTTATAAAATGTAGATTTATAGAATTTAAATATTGCTTTCATTGTTGATGAAATTAGTCTAATAAAAAATTATAGTTTAAAAGAGTTGGATTTTTAATATGTTTATGATATTATAAGAAAAAACATATTTGGCTGTTTTTATTTAACTTTGTACATATGCGGTAAAATAAATATCTCTGTTTCAATAGAAATGTGTTCATTCGTAAGGATAAATGCAATATTTGTAAAACTAATTTGTCTATTAAAATATATGTAAAACAAATATTTAATATCAAAGAATAGTTTCAATTAGTTAAAAAATCGCTCTGTTAGAAAACGTTTTCTGTTATTCTGTTAATCTTTTTCCTAATAAAAAATCGTAAAATATCGTGGCTTTAGCAATTATGTTTAGCGCGGAGAAGACTTGGCGAAATCAGAACCCTAAAGTGCAGAATCCCTATAAGTATTATCAAATTCAAAAGCGACGTGAATCTAACAAAATTGAATAACTCTAGTACTTTAAGAAGAATCAATTGTTCAAATACTATAAAAAGCACTAACCAATTGAGACAGAGAAGTCTATTAAGTGATGGTTAAATTAACTTTTATAAGCAAAAACTAATCCTTAGACGCACTTTTTGAGGATAACTGAAACAATCATCTGTTTATATATTTTGGAAGCCAGACAATTCTTAATGGACTACAGAGCAGGCGACTTGATATGAGTCAATCGCTGTATTTAGCAACACATATTTCGTGGCAGTTTTAAAACACACACAAATAAAATCAAGTGAAAATCAGCGTTTATTTTAAATAGAAGTTTTTGAAATGAAATTTTGTCGCATAGAGCAACATCATGTACACACATGATAATAAAACATTGTTCTGATATTTAAATATTGCTGATTATATTCTTTTTCATTAAACTAAAGCTGGATTATGTCACCTGCATTATTTTTTTCTCAAAAATTTGAAAATATTTCTTCTTATATTTTAATTAAAACGGACATATAATGGGGGGATGTAAGCTAAACTTCTGAGGACAATGAACTTTGCATCCATGATAAAAGCAGATAAGAGTTAGATGTTTAGAATAGTAAAACCTCTCATACTAAAGAAAATATTCCATATTGAAGAAAATCAATTTGTTATTAAAACAAGAATAAATGCTGTCTTCAATAAATAAAATAAGCGCTTTCTTATAGAACAAAATAAATGTCATTTTTTACTAGAAGAAGATACAATTTAATTAGCTACGATGTAAGCCGAAGGCATAAATTGTTTTGACAACAAACTCGACATATTTGTGATTTGTTACTTATAATTAAGAAAAATGTACAGGTTTCGCTTGTCTACAGGATAAATATTCTGTCTTAAAGTGAAAAGCAGTAACCTAAGAAATTAATGAATTGTTTAGAAAACTACAAGAACTGAGAGTTTTGCTCTTTAGGGTTCCGCTTGTTTAGTTGATGATTTTTCCATTAGGTTTAGGTCAAGTCCACTCCTAAACATACAGAATGGCCGAAGCACTTACTAAATATTGCGGTTTTGGCTATTTTATTTGGCGCAGAAAAGAGAATTGGCGAAATTGGAACCTAAAGTGCAGAATTCCAACAAGAACTATTAAATTCAATAGCGATGGGAATAGAATAAAATTTCATAAATCTAGAACTTGATGAAGAAGCAATTGTTCAAATACTACAAGAAGTATTTCCAAATTCAGGCGGATAAGTGATGGTTAAATGAACTCTTTAAACATGAACTAATCCTGAGATACTATTTTGAGGATATTGAAAAGATACTCTGTTCATATATTGGAAGCCAAACAATTCAAAATGAACGACAGAGTACATGACTTGATACGGGTCAATCGTCATATTTAGCAACACATATTTCATGCCAATTTATAACACACATGAATAAAATCACAGGAAAACCAGAGTTTATTTTAAATGAAAGTTTTGAAATGAAAGTTTCTCGTGTTGCGCGAATAGATTAATTTGTTTAAAATAATATATTGCACTGTTATTATTTTTGTTATATATCATCACTTTTTATTAGAGACTCACGGACCTCTAGGCATGACGACATCATGTTCACGCATGATAATAAAATATTTTTATAATATTTAAATGTTTACTTTATGTTAAATGTTACATTCATGTAAGCTGCATACATACAATGTTACATTGCACATAATACACAATGTTACATTTAAATGTTTACTTTTATGTTAAATATTAAATGTTAAATTTAGTGCGGAATAGAGCCTTGGCAAAAATTGGAACCCTAAAGTGCAGAATTCCAACAAGGACTATCAATTCAATAGCGATAGCAATAGAATAAAATTTAATAAATATAAAGCTTTATGAAGAAGCAATTGTTCAACTATTAAAAAGAAGCACTACCAGAATTCAGATATAGAAGTTTTTGAAATGAAAATTTCTCGTGTTATACCAGGTGCTAAATCTCTTTTAAGTAATAACCTATATCTTAATTATTTTTTTTTTTTTTTATACTGCACTTTTTGGAGACACCACGGAGCTTTAGCCAGGAGAACCTCATGTCCCCACATGATAATAAAACATTTTCTAATTTATATTGCTTTTTTTATGTTTTAATTAAACGAATACTGGATTATGTCACCTGTTTTAATTTTTTTTAAAAAAAACCTCAAAATATTTCTTGAAAAGAGTATCAATTATATTTTAATTTGGACATATAATGGGGACGGATGTAAGCTAAGTTTCTGAGGACAATGAACTTTGCATCCATGGTTTGAGCAGATAAGTAGTTAGATGTTTAGAATAGTAAAACCTCTCACACTAAAGAAAATATTCCATATTAATGAAAATCAATTTGTTATTAAAAAAGAATAAATGCTGTCTTCAATAAATAAAATAAGCGCTTTCTTATAGAACAAAATAAATGTCATTTTTTACTAGAAGAAAATAAAATTTAATTAGCTACGATGTAAGCCGAAGGCATAAATTGTTTTGACAACAAACTCGACATATTTGTGATTTGTTACTTATAATTAAGAAAAAATGTACTGGTTTCGCATGTCTACAGGATAAATATTTTTGTCTTAAAGTGAAAAGCAGTAACCTAAGAAATTTATGAATTGTTTAGAATACTACAAGAACTGAGAGTTTTTACTTTAGGGTTTCGCTTGTTTAGTTGATGATTTTTTTCATTAGGTTTAGGTCAAGTCCACTCCTAAACAAACAAAATGGCCGAAAGCACTTACTAAATATTGCGGTTTTGGCTATTTTATTTGGCGCAGAAAAAGAGAATTGGCGAAATTGGAACCCTAAAGTGCAAACAATTCCAACAAGAACTATTAAATTCAATAGCGATGGGGATAGAATAAAATTTAATAAATCTAGAACTAATGAAGAAGCAATTGTTCAAATACTACAAGAAGTATTTCCAAATTCAGGCGGAGAAGTGTTGATTAAATGAACTCTTTTAAACATAAACTAATCCTCAGACACTATTTTGAGGATATTGAAACGATACTCTGTTCATATATTGGAAGCCAAACAATTCAAAATGAACGACAGAGTACATGACTTGATATGGTTCAATCGTTATATTTAGCAACACATATTTCATGCCGATTTATAACACACGTGAATAAATCACAGGAAAACCAGGGTTTATTTTAAATAAAAGTTTTGAAATGAAAGTTTCTCGTGTTGCGCGAAGAGATTAATTTGTTTTAAATAATATATTACACTGTTATTATTTTGTGTTATATCTTCACTTTTTATTAGAGACTCACGGACCTCTAGGCATGACGACATCATGTTCACGCATGATAATAAAATATTTTTCTAATATTTAAATGTTTTCAAGCTTTGCACACAATGTTAAATGTTACATTTTAATGTTTACTTTATGTTAAATGCTACATTCATGTAAACATACACACAATGTTAATGTTTACGTTATGTTAAATGTTACATGTATGTATACCCACAATGTTACATTACACATAATACACAATGTTAAATTTAAATGTTTACTTTATGTTAAATGTTAAATGTTTACTTTATGTTAAATGTTAAATGTTTACTTTATGTTAAATGTTAAATGTTACATAATGTTAAATGTTACATTATGTTAATGTTACATTTGACGCGGAATAGAGCCATGGCAAAATTGGAACAATAAAGTGCAGAATTCAACAAGGACTATCCAATTCAATAACGATAGCAATAGAATGAAAATTTAATAAATATAAAGCTTCATGAAGAAGCAATTGTTCAAATATTACAAGAAGCACTACCGAATTCAGACGTAGAAGTTTTTGAAATTAAAATTCCTCGTGTTATACCAGGTGCTAAATCTCTTTTAAGTAATAACCTATACTCTTAATTATTTTTTTTTTTTTTTATACTGCACTTTTGGAACGCCACGGAGCTTTAGACAAGAAAACATCATGTTCCCACATGATAATAATAAAATGTTTTCTAATATCTATTTTTATGTTTTAATTAAGCTAATACTGGATTATGTCACCTGTTTTAATTTTTTCTCAAAAAAAACCTCAAAATATTTCTTACAGAGTATCAATTATATTTTAATTAAACGGACATATAATGGGGAAGGATGTATGCTAAGTTTCCGAGGACAATGAACTTTGCATCCATGTTTTGAGTAGATAAGGTTTAGATGTTTAGAATAGTAAAAACCGTTCATACTAAAGAACATATTCCATACTAAAGTTAATAATTCAATTACTGTTATTAAAGCAAGAATAAATACTATCTTCAATAAATAAAATAAACGTTTTTTTATAAAACAAAATAAACGTTACTTTTGCTAGAGAAAATAAAATTTAATAAGCTGCAATGTATAAGCCGAAGTCATAAATTGTTTTGATAACAAACTTGACATATTTGTGATTTATTACTTATAATGAAGAAAACAATTTACAGGTCTGGCATGTCTACAAGATACAGGCTCTGTCTTATAAAAATAAAGGTTGAAAAGAGTTGAAAATAAAAATTTTTTTTTTAAATGTCGTCACTTTGATGTTTATTAAACATTAAAGTAAAGAAGGGATAGATTACGTAAACATTAAAACGAAGTTCTTTTGAATAACTAATGAAAGAATCCTTAAAAATGAGAATTTTTTTTAATCTTCCGCTATGTTTTCGATATTATTTATTCATAGAAAAGCTCTTCTATCTTTTTGTACTAATTGACTTGAACCGTTGTCAGCAAACTTCATTCAAGTTGAACTCGACTTGATGAATTTACTGTCATGATGAATTAAAGTTTTAGAAAGATCAAAGTGTTTTAATGAAGACATCTTTCACAGAATTCTTGGATATTATTAATTTTTTAGCATAATTAAAAATATGTATTCTTCTTTCTAAAGTATTTGTTTTTTAGCAAATTATTATTATTAAACTTCAAATTTATCTTTTCATAACACATATAAAATAATGTGCACAACCTTTAAAAAAAAAATGACTATTATGAAGAAAACATACAACTGTTAAAATTGTAAAGGGCTAGTTAAATTACATCTAGGACTGTATTTATTCTTCAAAAATATATTATTCTATTTGCGTTCGTCAAACATTTATTATATATTAGATAATAAATAAATATTATAAATATATTTATTCAGTTATTTTTATAATTAAATATATTAAATTACAAAAATATATTACTTATTGAATATATTTATATAAAAATATATTACATTAATAAATTTAATGTTGTACCTGGCTTTAAGAATGTTGTTAAAAAGAAAATATTTTATGACTTCTAATTGTACATTCATAATTTTTTATTAAAATTATTTGTACTATTTACATTAATTATTCAATAAATGTATTCCATTTATCAGTTTATTAAACAGCTACAACATTAGATGATTTTTTTTAATTGATGTACTTGAAATGATATTTTTTTTTTTTGCACTTAGTTAACCAAGAAAAGGCATTTTACTTTGATAATCTTAAAAAAATAAAATATTTTAATGTTACATCTAATAAAAAGAAATCGAAATTTATAGATTTACTACTATTAACATATTAACGTAACGTATCATATTTATTCACTTGTAAACTGCTAATATATACAAAATACCACATTAGCAAATAACAAAATCATAAATACCACATTAAAATGTTCTTTTTTGAATAAATAATGAAAGAATCCTTAAAAAGTAAGAATCTTCTTCAGCAAAACTACATTCAAGTTGAACTAGACTTGATTAATCTACTGTCGCGACGAATTAAAGTTTTTGAAAGATCAAAGTGTTTTAATGAAGACATTCTTCACATAATTCTTCGGTATTGTTCATTTTTTTAGCATAATTAAAAAATTGCATTCTGAAATATTTGGTTTTTAGCATATTTAACTTTTAATAATAATATATAAATATTTTTAACTTTTAATAATAATATAAAATTGTCTATATATTATATTCTAAAAAATTAAAAACAAACAAACACATGACTCTTAAAATTGTAAATTGCTACTTTAAGTATATTTAAGGCAGCATTTGCTTTTAAAAAATACATTATAGGTAAATGAAATACAATTCTATGTTGTACTAATGTTACAATTGGCTTTAAAATCTTGTTAAAGTTGTCTTATAACTTTTATGTATACGTTCGTAAGTTTTAATTAATAATTTTTGCATTGATACATTAATTATTCAATAAAATTGCTCCATTAGATAATTTCGCTAAGCAACCACAAAGTTAAACGAATTTTTTTAAATTAAAGAATTTAAAATGGTATTTCAAACAAAAAAGCGGTAAATTTTTACGCATCTAATTAAGCGCATAAAACGTATTTTACTTTAAAATATCTTATTTTTTAAGACTGAATATTATTAAATTTACGTGTAATATAAATAAAAGTTTTCACATTTGCTGCAATTAATATATATATATATATATATATATATACAATCAAGAGCCAAAACATTATGACCACCGGTCCATAACGAGTTGGCCCACCTTTGGCGCGCAACACAGCTTCAACCCGCCTTGGCATGGATTAATACCACCACTTAATATCAGTTAAATACCACTTACACCTGATCACGTGCCTTCAACGTCATCCAGGCGAGTTCATTGCAAAATGTAGGGGTGGTCATAATGTTTTGGCTCATTAGTGTATATAATATAATTAAAACCCTTTTAAGAAATATTTTTAGATTCTTAATAAAAAAATAAAACAAGTGTGTAAAAACAATGTAATGAAAAATGAAACATTTAAATGCTAGAAAAAATGTTTTATCATGTGGGAACATGATGTGTTCCTGCCTAGAGATCCGTGGCGTCTCAAAAAATTAAATATAAAATAAAACATATGTAATATTTTAAGTTATTATAAAACAGGCTGGAGGTTCAACCCCTGACCTGTGCCTTTAGTCTTCATTCCTAGCAACGAAAATCCCATCCTACTGTAGATTCATTTTTTTTTTTAAATTTTGGACTCTTTAATTATTCTGTTTATTTTTTAATTTTTGTTTTTATTTTATTTTTCTTTGTTATAAGCTCTTTTATTATTTTTTTCTTTTGATTATAATTTTAATATATATTTTTACATGGGACATTGCTCTTCACTTATAAACTGATATGAACAAAAATGTGGTTTATTCAAGGATTTCAATTTATTATGTGTGAACATATCATGATGGCCGAATACACATGAGAATATACCAATATTCAATAACTCAGGAAATTTGCAAAGTAATTGGTCAGAATACTACAAGAACGGGAGTTATGCACTTTAGGGTTCCGCTTGTTTATTTGGTGATTTTTTCCATGTGGTTTTCGCCGAGTCTCCTCCTAAAGAAACAAAATGGCCGAATCGGTTACAAAAATGCTGCAGCTTTGGCAATTCCATTTGCTGCGGAAAACGAATTGGCGATATTTTAACGCTAGTGTAGAATCCCCACAAGAACTATCAAATTCACTAGTGAAAAAATGTAACAAACTTTAATAAATCTAGAATTTTATGGAGAAGCAATTGTTCAAATACCAGAAGCAGCACTGCGAAATTAAGATAGAGAAATCTGTTAAGTGATGGTTAAATTAACTTTTATAAACATAAACTAATCCTCAGACACTACTTTGAGGATATTGAAACAATAATCTGTTTATATTTTGAAAGCAGAAAAGTCCCGCACATAAAAAGTTTGAACAAATTGTTCTGTTTCCAGTATGACAGACAGCAGTATTAGTTAAGTATACTGTTCACCATTACAAAAGTTCACAATTTTAGAATACAATACAATAATAGAATTTTTTTACAAGTAGAATTCCTGGCTTCCAAAAACTTGTGAGTATAAAGCTAATATGATTATTGAAATGTTAAAATTGAGAGGAGATGCCGAAACAAACATGCGATTTATTTTATACAATGCAAAGCTATCAACTAACTAACAAAGCAATGGATGACTAATTTGTACTTTTAAAAACGATAAAACACTCTACGATTGCCACACATCTCGAATAAAGTTTATTTAAACATTTTTCTTTCTCTCTCCACATGCGGACAGCTATATAGTTTTTTCGTGAATGCATGATGGATACTTATTCTTAATAAGTATACAAGTACCATGGTTTCTGTCAACCTTCTTTCTATAATGTTTGTTGTTGAATCTTCTAAAACTCAACCTGTTGTTAGGTCTAAAAAACCTCAAAAACATTTAACAACACAAAGCTTAACTAATTAATTTAATTTCAAGATACTCACTAATTAATAAGAACACCGATTTAAAAACTGATATCCACTCCTATATCGAAGAGTTCCTCTAAAAATGGGGTGGTTGTGTAGCACAAAGGAAAAGAGTTGATTTTTTCATTATCTCTCTATTTATCTATCTATCTATCTATCTATCTATCTATCTATATATATATAATATATAAATATAAATATAAAGAGAGACTGAAAATTCTGATATAATATCTTTATATCTCTCTCTCTCTCTATATATATATATATATATCTTTATATATCCATATATCTTTTAAATATAAAACAATAATTATAAAAGAAAATATAGCTTAACTATGGAAATATAAAAACAAGTATTGTAAAATAAACTATGTCTTAACTGTGAAAATATGAAAATATTATTATAAAACAAACTATATATTAATTATGAAAATAATTGTTATAAAACAAGGTATTAAATAAAACTATTAATTTAATAGCTAAATTTAGTATTATTAAACTATTAATTTTCTGTAAAAACAAACTATACCTTAACTGAGAAAATATGAAACTATTATTATAAAACAAACTACATCTTAATTGTGAAACTATATAACAAATTCTAAAAAAACTTGAAACTTGCATATGCAATAAAAATTTTTAGAATGAAGCATATTTCTTATCAAAATTCCATTTTGCAAACATGAAACATGTCATTTCCATGTACATGTAAAGCTCTCGAAAAGAACAAAACAAAAAAAAAAAAAAAAAAAAAAAAAAAATCAAGAAATTTAATTCTTAATTAAATATTTCAAAGTAAATAAAATATATGTGGTTGCCCTAAAGCTGGTCATAGCTGGTCATATTTGCTAGTGTGTATATAAAACAATGTAATGCTATGAAGGAAATTAAAGAAAGAAAAATGGGTGTCAATTCTTTTTAAATGAAATAAAAATATTTTATTTAAATATCTGTTTATAGCTTATAATTAAAATGAATTTAAATATTTAACAGGTTACAGCTATAACAAAAATGTGCTTTAAAAATTAGTTCAATAACTAAATAGCTTAATACATTATCTAAAACTGGAAAATATAAAACAATTTCTGTAAAACAAACTGTCTTACAGTGAAAATATAAAAGCAATAATTATAAAGTAACCTATATCTTAACTGTGAAACCATAAAACTATTATTATAAAAAAACTGGATCTTAATTTTGAAAATAATTATTATAAAAAACGAAATATATCTTGAATTGAAAATATAAAACAATTACTGTAGCACATACTTTGTCTTAACTGTGAAAATATAAAAAAAATTATTATAAAACAAATTATGTATTAATTCGAAAACTTAAAATTACTGTAAAACAAACTATTCCTTATCTTTGAAAAGAAGAAACAATTATTATAAAACAAACTATGCCTTATCTGTGAAAATAATTATTTTCAAACAAACTAAACTTTGAAAATATCTTTTTAAAGCAAACTATATCTTAACTATAAAATGTAAAACAATTATTGTAAAACAAACTATGTCTTAACTGTGAAACTATAAAACAGTTTTTGTAAAACAAACTATATTTTAACTGTAAAATTATATAACAAATTAACTGTGACAAACAAATTAACTGTGAAAATATAAAATAATAATAATTAGAAAACAAACTTCATCTTTACTGTGAAAATATATACAAAATTCTAAAAACTTGAAACTGGCATATGGAATAAAAAATGCTAGAAGTAAGCTTCTTTCTCATCAAAATTCCATTTTGGAAACATTAATTTACGTTAAGCACGCCTCTCAATGAGAACGTCTTTACTTCAAGAACCGCAAAGAACATTTAAAATGAGACAATGTAAGAACAAATCGTTTCCATGCACATTTAAAATTCTGAAAGAACAAAAAAAAAAAAAAAAAAATTCAAGGACCTAATTTTCTGACAACTGTAGAGACATTTAGAGAGCATTAGTATGCTTTTTCTTTATTCAAAGTCAGATGATACTCTCAAAGAAAAGAATATTTTTCAGAATAAAAAAAGTATTAACAACTCAACTCTACTTAACTTTTGAATTCTTCGTTTGAGGATAATAACTTGGAATTCATCATGTGCGTTTTCTGAAAAAATGCTGGTGGAAAATGGTTTCCGTCCCTATAGATGAATTTGATGTTTTTTGTGCTTCTTATTATGCAAAAAAATTGATTTTTTTTTTTTGTTTTAAAGTGGCCGTTGCTTCAAAGATAAGATGATTTTATTATTTTTTTTTTTGTTTCGTATATTTTTTTTGCTGTAGTTGTTACGAAATTTTTCATTGCATTTTTAATATTAATTTCGAAAAAAATACTATTTAAAAGATATTATTCTTATTCTTATTTTACAAAGTTTTTAATTTTTACATTATGTATTTTTAAAAAGAATTTTAATAATGTATCAGTAATCATGTTTTAAAACAGCAATGTATCAAAATTTAATGTTTAATATTTTGTTTTTCACAGAAAGTTTCATGTTCATCAGGAATATATTTACAAACAAGAGATTACAATATTTTTAAATAACTCAAAGAGTCCTAATAAACAATTAGAAATAAAAAAGTAGTATGTTTTTAAGAAATGCTTTTATTAATTTCGACTAAAATAATAATAGGAATTCTCATTTATTTCATGAGTCAATTATTATAAAACAAACTATACCTTAGCTGTGGAAATACAAAACAATTATTATAAAAAAACAAATATATCTTAACAATAAAGATATAAAACAATCATTGTAAAACAAACTATGAAACTGTGAATATATGAAACTATTATTATAAAACGAACTATGTCTTAACTATGAAAATATTAAAAAAAATTACTGTAAAACAAACTATGTTTTAACTATAAAAAAAGATAAGACCATTATTATAAAAAAACTATATCTTAACTTTAAAATATTAAACAAATATTATAAAACAAAATATTTCTAAATTATGAAAATGTAAAACAGTTATTATAAAACAAACTGTATCTTAACTGTGAAAATATAAAATAATTATTATAAAACAAACTGCATCTTAACTTCAAATTTATATAACAATTTCTAAAAACTAATGAAACCTGCATAAGCAATAAAATTCCTAGAATGAAGCAACTTTCTCATAAAAATTCCATTTTGGAAACATTAATTTACGTTAAGCACGCCTCTCAATAAGAACGGCTCTACTTCAAGAACTCGCAAAGAACATTTAAAATGAGACAATGTAAGAACAAAACGTTTCCATGTACATTTAAAACTCTTGAAAAGAACAAAACAAAAAATTGAAAAAGAAAAAAACGCAAGGAACTAATTTTCTGACAACTGTAGAGACACTTAGAGAGCATTAATATCCTTTTTCTTTACTCAAAGTCAGATGATACTCTCAAAGAAAAGAATATTTTGAACAATAAAAAAAAAAAAGTATTAGCAACTCAACTCTACTTAACTTTTGAATTCTTCGTTCGAGGATAATAACTTGGAATTCATCATGTGCGTTTTCGAAAAATGGTGGAAAATGGTTTCCGTCCCTATAGATGAATTGGATGTTTTTTGTGCTTCGTATTATGCACAAAATTGATTTTTTTTTCGTTTTAAAGTGGCCGTTACTTCAACGATAAGATGGTTTTATTTTTTTTTGTTTCATCTATTTTTGGCTGCAGTTTGTACTTGCATTTTTGATATTACTTTTAAGAAAAAAAAATTGCAATTTAAAAGTTATTACTATTATTTTCTTTTACAAAATCTTTACTTTTGAAATTTTTTTATATATTTTGAAAAGATTTTTAATTATGTAACTGTAGTCATGTATTTGAATTGCAATATATTATAATTTTTTTTTTTTAATGTTTCAGTTATCACATAAAGCTTTATGTTTACTAAGAGTACCGTTCCAAAAAAGAGATTAAAATATTTTTTTGAAAGAGTCCTAATAAACATTTAGATGTAAAAAGGAGCATTTTTTAAGAATCGCTTTTATTAGCTTCGATTAAAATAAGAATACTCATTATCATTTATTTCAGGACTCAATTATTATAAAAGCAAACTATATCTTAACTGTAAAGATATAAAACAATTATTATAAAACAAACTACGTTTAAAGTATGAAAATATCAAACAATAATTATAAACAAACTATATCTTAAGTGTGAAAATATATAACTATTTTTATAAAATAAACTCTATCGTAACTGTAAAAATACAAAACAACATTATAAAACAAACTATGCCTTAACTATGAAAATTAATTATAAAACAAATTGTATCTTAACTATGAAAATAAAACAAACTATAAATATTATTTTAAAAAAATCAAACCATATCTAAACTTCAAAATATAAAAGAATTACTGTAAAACCTGTCCTAACTATGAAATTATGTTTTAACTATGAAAGTATAAAACAATTATTATAAAATGAACTATATCTTAACTGTAAAAAATATGAAAAAAATACTGTAAAACAAACTATTTTTTAACTATGAAAATGTAAAGTAATTATTATAAAACAAACTATGTGTTAAATGTGAAAATATGAAACTATTATTATAAAACAAACTACATCTTAACTGTGAAAATATATAACAAATTCTAAAAAACTTGAAACTGGCATATGCAATAAAAATCTTAGAATGAAGCATTTTCTCATCAAAATTCCATTTTGAAAACATTAATTTACGTTAAGAACGCCTCTCAATGAGAACGGCTTTACTTCAAGAACCCGCAAAGAATATTTAAAATGAGACAATGTAAGAACAAAACGTTTCCATGTACATTTAAAACTCTCGAAAAGAACAAAACAAAAAATTGAAAAAGAAAAAAATGCAAGGAACTAATTTTCTGACAACTGTAGAGACATTTAGAGAGCATTAATATCCTTTTCTTATTCAAAGTCAGATGATACTCTCAAAGAAAAGACTATTTTCAGAATAAAAAAAGTATTAACAACTCAACTCTACTTAACTTTTGAATTCTTCTTTCGAGGATAATAACTTGGAATTCATCATGTGTGTTTTCTGAAAAAATGGTGGAAAATGGTTTCCGTCCCTATGGATGAATTTGTTGTTTTTTGTGCTTCGTATTATGTACAAAATTGATTTTTTTTTCGTTTTAAAGTGGCCGTTGCTTCAAAGATAAGATGCTTTTATTATTTTTTTTTTTGTTTCGTATATTTTTTTGCTGTAGTTGCTAGGAAATGTTGGATTGCATTTTTGATATTACTTTTAAGAAAGAAAAATTAGAATTTAAAAGTTATTATTATTTTGCAAAATTTTTAATTTTTATATTATACATTTTTAAAAGAATTTTAATTATGTACCAGTCGCGATGTACTTTAACTGAAATGTATTAAAAAATTTTAATATCTCAATAATCGCAGAAAGCTTGATGCTCACAACGAGTTGGTTACAAAAAAAGAGATTAAAAATATTTTTAAATAACAGAAAGTCCTAATAAACAATTAGAAATAAAAAGAAGTATATTTTTTCAGAGTCACATTTATTAGTTTCTATTAAAGTAAGGATACTCAATTTAATTTATTTCATGAAAAATTCTAAAAACAGGACTTTTTTTATATCACAGTTCATAATTTTATGAATTACAAATAATTTTTGTTTAATTTATTAAATATAATTAACAAATAATATATGTATCATATAATTCTTTTCTCAAGGGGGACATTTTTAGCATTTTTTTCCTAGGAGAATGTATGTTCTTTATATAATAATCTCATATATAATACGTATATAATAGCCCTATCGCTAAATTTCAAAGCAAACAAGCAGTATTGCGGGTAGTTATATTGCATGCATTTAGTGGTTTGTACTAATGAGAATAACTTTGCACTCAAATCTGATAGCAGATACTCTGTATCATGTATAATGAGACACAGGAAATTAGCGAATGTCTGTGAGTCCTTCACAAATCGAAACCACTACATATTGAATATGAACTATATCATGAGTTGTTCCATCGTGATTGGGGATATACCACGAGCTAAGAGATGTCTACTCCATGAAATTTGAGGAAACTGGCCTCCCTCCTGACTGATTGTCTTAAAATGAGTTTTTTTTTAGTGAAGTAGGAAGAGAGTTCTGCGACGTGTCTACCAGAAGTGCTGTTTTTCTTTTTCAATTCCTTCTATTAGCTCACACTCTCCCCTATATATATCTTATATATCAAATTTTCAATCTTTAACAAAATACTTTTTATTCATCCACTCGAGTTCAAATACATTTTTTTTAACTTGTAATGGATGACACTTGATGTTAATACAGTCTTTTCAAATATTAATTCATTAACTAAATTTAATTAATTAATTTTAGTTTTTTTTTTTAGATTTAAATTGCATCTATATACCAATAGATGGCTCCCGTTAAACTTAAAAAAATGAATGAAAATTATTTATAAAGGACATTCTGCAATAAAGTGAAAAAAAGTAGGAATTGCTTAAAAATTTTTTTATATATTATTTGTTTTCTTGAAGTGACGAATAGGTCGAAAAATTCTCCTGTTTCCGAAGTGAGCTCCTTGTATTACTGTATTCGTGAGTTCGTTGTATAATAATTATTTTATAGTTTCACAGTTGAGATATAGTTTGTTTTATAATAATGGTTTTATATTCTCCCAGTATGCCGGTCCAGTCCTTATGGCGTAAAAGATCACGGTCTGTTTGCCAGCAGCATTAGAATCAAATATTCTCACAGTTATGACAGTTTGTTTTACAGTAGTTTTTTTTATATTTTCTCAGTTAAAATATATTTTGTTTTATAATAATTGTTTTATATTTGTGTGATTCAGACATAATTTGTTTCATAGTAATTGTTTTATATTTGGACAATTAAGATTTAGTTTTTTACAAAAAATTGTCTTATATTTTCAAGTTAAGACATAGTTAGTTTTCAAACATTTCTTTTTTGCAGTTAAGATATAATTTATTTTATAATAAATGTTTTATATTTTCACAGTTAAGTTATAATTTGTTTTATAATAATAGTTTCATATTTTCACAAATAAGACATAGTTTGTTTTACAGCAATTGTTTTATATTTTCACAGTATAGCTACAGTTTATTTTATAATAATTGTTTTATATTTTCACAGTTAAAATGTAGTTCGTTTTATAATAATAGCTTCATATTTTCACAGTTAATGCATAGTTTGTTTTACACCAACTTTTTTATATTTTCAAGTTAAGATATATTTTATTTTATAATAAATGTTTTGTATTTCCACACTAAAGAATTTAGTTTGTTTTATAATAATGGTTTTTATATTTGCACAGTTAAAAGATAATTTGTATTATAATAATTGTTTCATATTCTCACAATTAAGATATAGTTTGTTTTATAGTAATTGTTTTATATTTGCCCAGTTAAGACATAGTTTACTTTACAGTAATTGTTTTATATTTCCACAGTGACGACATAGTTTTTTTTATAAATATTGTTTTATAGTTTCATAGTAAAGATATAATATTAAGATAATTAATTAATGAAATTAATTTTTAAAAAAACTTTTTTTGTTATAACTGTGACCTGCTGAACATTTAAGTTCAATTTAATTGTAAGCCATAAACATATATTTAAATAAAAAATATTTTTATTTAATTTAAAACATGCGGCACACATTTTTACTTTCTTTTTAATTTTCTTCATAGCTTTGAATTGTTCTATAAACCTACTAGAAAATTTGACCAGTCATGCCCAGTTTCAGTACAACCACATATATTTTTCTTTTACTTTTTTGGAGTATTTAATTAAGAAAAATTAACAAAAATAATTTTCACAAAAAATAATTATTATAACAACATTTGTACTGAACAAGAACAATAAAAAAGACGCTCACAAATACAAAATTGTTAACATTTTTACTTGTAGAATACTAGAGCGTGTTATTTGTGCAATATTTGTCAAACATTTACAAATGATGTTTAAATCTATATACCTATAAAAATGAAAGCATATCTTTTATTAATATATTAATATATGCATTATTAATATATTATATTATTTGTTTTATTAATTCAAAGATATCGGGATAGTGTTACTCGCATGTATCATATGTTCAAGTTACGCGTGCCCCCTGGGTTGTGATAAATGAGTAACATCGGTGCAGTCCTTGCTTATGTCATAAAGATTAATTGTTCCTGTATTGCCATCTGCATTAGAACAGCAACAGTTCTATGATATCGATCTTTTCTTTTACTGATAATTTGTGACGAATATATCTTTATTAAATGAAAATTAACTTTTTTTTTTCAAATTTTATGGACTTGGATCCAAAAGTTTTTCCTTTAAGACGGAATCCTAAAGTGCAAAATATTATAACCAACTCTCTGACGATTTGAGGTTATCCTTTAGAGCAGGGGTCTCCAAACTACGGTCCTAGGGCCAAACCTGCCCGCCAGTGTCATTAATCCGCCCGCGACAGCGAATAGCTTATTGTTGCTGTAATAGGTTGGATAAAAAAACACAGAATGATAATAACTCGGTTTTATGTAATTGCTAGGTAAAGCTTCGTGACAAGCATAATATGCAGAAAATTTAACTTAAGCATAACATCTAACAAATAATTGAAAGGAATCCGTAACATTATCAATAGATGAATTTCCCGTTTTTTCGGTTTATGTTGGGGTAAAGAGTATGGCATATGTATGTATATCGATGTTTGGAATGTATATATCCTGAATCAAACATTATTTTTATCCTGAAAATTCCTCAGAACGGAAAGCTAAAATTAATGCGAATGGAACTTTGGGGTATCCACTTGTATAAAAATACAAATGAGATTTATGTAATTGTGATTTTTCACTGACATAGTTTGTAGTTGTGGATCAATTTTGTTTGTACCAATTATTAAAAGATATTTAAAATGCTCAAAGTCGGTTAACTTAGATCTGTAAACAGTATTTGTGTACTTCATTTTGGAGAATGTTTTCTCACACAAGTGTACCATAGATTAATTAATGAGTTTTTAATTTTTCTGCCCTTATAGATAATGACAGAAAAATTAAAACGGTTTTGGCCCTTGGTACTTACTGGAGTAAACAGTATGGCCCTAAGGCTGGAGACCCCTGCTTTAGAGCATAAAGTAGTCTTGAATCATCTAAGATACTATCAACTTTCATTACTTTGTTGTACGTCACACAACAGAAGTTGACATGGATCATTTAACTTTTCATTCAATGTGATGATACCAGTACACGTTTTAAAAATTTCAGTTGAAAACGACGCAAGTTTATCTTCCCATTAACTTGATGTAAAAACAAAACTAGTTTCGTCGGTACTAGGATTATTTCTGGACTCTTCAATAGCCCTATAGGGATATATACCAGCTTGACTTTAAGCCAACTAATCCAATAAGTAGAACTACCAACTATTGCCTGCATTCGAAGGATCTATGCTAATCCGGATGAAATGGTATGTATTTAATCAGATAAATCCCGTGATTAGGACGACCCATTTGTTTTTGCAATCGAAGGATAACATTATACCCAAACATCCTAGTCATTACAGTTTGTCCTTTTTGGCCCATAGAATTTTTTTACCTTTTATAAAAGGTTGTAACAAAAAAATTGTATGTTTTTCTGAATGAAATAAAGCCGAAAAATAGCCAAAAATATATTTACTTAAACAAATTGTTTATCATGTTGAACAATTTTAATGATATTTTGTAGTCAAAAGTTTTAACACTTATATTTTTTATAAAAATTCATTTTGTTTTGTCGTGAAAGAAGTACTTTAGTTTTATTTCAACGTCTCCCTGAAAATGATTCTGTTAGCTCATAAGAATATGGATATATGTTAGGAAAGTTGAAAACATACAGTTTGCGAAACATATATTTCCAACTAAATTCTTCCAGGAGATTTAGTCACAATTTTTTCTGTTGTCCAACGAAGGAGATAATTTTTTTTTCTGCAACAACATCAAATGTCAACGGTTATTTTCTGATTGTCGTGTAACAGCTCATAATGAACAAATTGCTCATAATTGCTCAGCAATGAACAATTCATTTCTTTTACTTCTTAATTTGAAAACACTTATTGTGATTCAAATCACTTCGAAATCAATAATGTGGTTTGCATCATTATAAAGAATCCATTGATTTTTTTTTTTTTTTCGCATAGGCATTTGAAATTGAATTGTTGTTATAAAGTTTTTGAATTATCCTTAAAGAAAAAGGGAAACCTTTCATTACATTCATATATGAATTCATTCTTCATGGGTATGACTTAAAGTCCTACTTGACGAAATACTATTACAATCATTTCACTACAACTTTTATACAATGTTTTCCTAATTAATTGGCTGTACATATATTTTTACCTCAATGTCATATAAACGATTCTAATATTGACTTATCGGGTATATATACACACACACACACACATATATATATATATATATATATATATATATACATACATACATATAAAGTATAGCAATAAATATCATATATATATATATATATGATATTTATTGCTTACATTTATATATTGAAACATTTGTCTTAAATGATTTATACAACATGTTTGCAACAGTCATATTTTATTTTATTATTATAAATTCTTAATTTAGCTATTATTTTCTAAGTAAATCTTATATATTTCGGGTTTTATTTTAAGAAATATTTTTTGATTAAAAAATTGATTTCAATTAAGTAATATTTAAAGAATCATGTTTTCTCAAATATTGCACATCTTCAAGGAAATAATAATTAAGTTAAATTTTTAATACACAAATTTGTTATAAAAGATATTATTAGAAAATTAGAAATATCCAGAGCTCAATAAATATACCATTTCTTTTTATTTAAAATTAAAAAAAACATGGACATTCTATAATTTTAACCTTAAATTGCATTAGAAATCTGAAGAGAAATTAAACTTAGAAATTCTCCAGAATCATGAAAAAAAAAAAAATGTTCTCATTTACCCAAAAGTTATACAAAAAATGAATTTGCTGCATTTATAAAAAAAATTAATTCGTCCTGAAAATATCGAATCTTTTCATTTCAAGTTTGCATCAACATTGAGTTAGCACTTGTGTGGTCATTAGGTGTATTTTTTATTTTAATTTTTATTTCTAATTTTTTTACCTGGCTTTTTGAATGACTGTACGTGTATAAGAAGTGCTACTTACTTAAAAATTAAATAAATGGTTATTTAAAAAAAAGCATTTTTAATTAATTAATTAACTATTAATTACGCTTCTTCGTTAGTTTTAATACTTGAATGCAAAGCATCGAAAAACATATTTTTATTACATCAAATTAAAATTTAAAAAATAATAATGATAGGCTTTCATTAGATTTTTTTAATGTAATTTGCTAATTTTATACGCATTTAAAAGATACTTCTAACTTGACAAAAAATACAAATATGTAGACATAAACACACGGAACTGATGTGCAGGAAATCTCCGCTTATTATAACTATGACATCATCTTTTTTCATTAATTTTTTTTAAAATAAGAAAGAATAAATAAATTAACCAATAATTTTAAAACTGTAAACGTAGCTTTTTTTGTTCAGGTCAGCCAATTTGTCAGATAATATAATCTGTGGAGAATGCATAAAATTATTTTTTTTTTGATGCATCAAATAATGCCAGAACCTACGAATGTTTACGTTAATTTCTAACATAATATGCCATGTAGATCGTGAAGCAACTTAAATTCGAGAAAATATTGACAGTAATAATCAAAAGAAAATTTAAGAGAATTGAAATCTTTTCGCGAATTTCAATTTATCATGTGTGAATATACAGTGCTAGACGAATATACACTGACTACCAATAAGTATTTGGACACCTGTGATAGAAAAGCAAAACGAACATTATTCAAAATCAATAGTTGGTAGAGCCTCCACGAGATGCAATTACAGCGTGAACCCTCCGGGACATACTTTCCACAAGTCTTTGTATGACAGCTAGTGGTATTTTCTTCCACTCGGCTTGAGAAGACATAGAAGTTCCTTCACGAATTTTGGACAGGTAGTGCACCCTGAATTCAGCGATGCAACGCGTCCCAGAGGTTCTCGATAGGGTTGAAATCTGGGCTCTGAGCAGGCCAATTCATTCGATGAACTCCATTGGCACCATACCAAGCCTTGGTTAACGTCGAAACATGACAACTGGCATTGTCGTCTTGAAAGTAACAGGGGTCCAACCCGTAAAACTGCCACAACGTAGGAAGCACATTGTCATCCAAAATAGTGCAGTAGGCATCGGCGTTGAGATTACCATGAATGGGGACCAAGGGTCCCAGTCCATACCAGGAGAAACACCCCGAGACCATAATTCCACCTCCGCCTTGAACTTGACTGTTCTGGGCAGGAGACGTTCTCCAGGCAGGCAGACGCCAGACCCTGCCATCCGAACGGTAAAATGAACCTTGATTCGTCACTCCAAAGAATCCATTTCCACTGTTCTACAGTCCAATTTCGATGTGCTTTGCACCACATTAACCGAGCAGCGCGGTTGGACTTTGTAATTAAAGGCTTATGGGCAGCAGCACGACCATGAAAACCATGCAGATGTGCTTCCTTACGGATGGTATTCATTGAAACAATACTCCCGGATGCCTGTTGAAACTCCTCACGGATGAGGGCCATCGGTTGGTTGCGGTTCTTCCGAATTTCTCTGGTGAGCACTCGTCGGTCTCTATCTCCCAGTTTCGTTGGTCTGCCGACTCGGGGCACATTCCGACAATCACCGCTCACCTTCCACTTCTTAATCACATAGGCCACTGTCGATTTTGGGTGCTTCAGATAGCTAGATATGTCCCTTAAGGATCGGCCACATTTGTGATACCCGATAATTATACCTTTCTCGAAATAAGAGAGCTCTGAACTGCGCGGCATCTTGCATGCGACTAATGCCGATGCGGTTTCCTACACGATATATACCGGCGGAGTCCGTGACGTACCTCAGGACCTCAGATATCGTCATTTGCATAGGTGTCCAAATACTTATTAGTAGTCAGTGTATATCGGAGTATACCAATGTCCAATAAGCCAAGAAATTTATGAATCAATCGGCCAGAATACTACAAGGACTGGACTTCTGCACTTTAGGGTTCCGCTTGTTTACTTGGCGATTTTTTCCCCTGCAGTTTTTATCAAATCCCCTCTAAACAAACAAAACCATCTAAATGGTTGCTAAATATTGCAGTTGTATCAATTCTATTTGGCGGAAAAGAAACTTGGCTGTAGCCTAAAGTTCAGAATTCCCACTATACTATCAAATCCAATGTCCACAGGAATTTTAACTATAGAACTTTATAAAGAAGCGATTATTCAAATACTACAATAAGTATTTACACATTAAGACACGTTAAGTAACGGTTAAATTAACTTTTATAAACATAAACTGATCCTTAGACACTATTTTGAAGATATTGAAACACTAATCTGTATATATTATGAAAGCCTAAGTGTCTGAAAGAAATGGGGAGTCTTGCACTTTAGGATTCCACATGTTTCTTATGCGATTTTTTTCCTCAGTTTCATAAGTCCCCTTCTAAACAAACAAAATTGTCTCTGTGGTTAAAAAATAGCTGCTGTTTTGGCGATTCAGTTTGGCGCTCTTTCCCAGTTCTTCTTTAACCATTAATGCTGATTTTATATAATCTGCATAGTTACAATATCAACAATTTCAAAAAAAAAAAAAAGTGTCTAGTATACGTTAACAATATCATTTTTATTTTTAAATTATTATGAGAAGAGTCAAAATGAAAGAAAAAATTCCATAAATCAACTTCAAATTCTACACTCCTCTTTTTTTTAATCGAAAAGCACATAACACTAGTTTTCAAAAAGGCCCCGGAAAAACATAACTGAATTTATAACATCACATAAACAGCAAAGCAAAGGCTGCTCAATATGATTACATCATAAAAGAAGATACAGAGAATCAAAGTTATAAAATCCTAGAAAGACAAACAGATGTCTTGAAGAAGCATTTAGGGAAAAAAACTCGAAGAACAGAGTGCCGCAAACAGCCTAAACCTACTATATATCTTCCAAGATCTACAAGAAACAAAAATAACAAGGCAATTTTAAGAAATCTGATCTGTTTTTTAAGGAACATAAAAATGACAGCATACGTATATTTCGTTTATTTTTCTTTACAATAAGAAAGAAAAAAAAGTAACTATTTTTGTGTGACAAATAACGGGGTTTAAACAAGTTATATATTTCTTGCCGTCACAGTCAGTTTGCTTTTCTTCCAAAATATAATAATGCGTTATAAGTTGGGAACAGGGTTTTTACGTGAAATTTTCTAGACGAGTGATATATCTTTGGGGAACTCACTTGGACTTATCTGGCTCGACGTCTGAACGCAATTTAAAGTTCTAATAAAAGTGTCGACTTTGCGTAAATCTTGAGAGTGATTAAAATCTTTACTTGTAAAATGCTCAAAAGAATAGAGTAAGAAAGAATTAAATAAAACTAGGTTATCAAAATTTAATTCATTAAAAATGACGAGGGATCAATTGTCCACTGATCGGGACTATGTTGCAAAAAAAGCTGTTTGAAATCAGATGATCCTATTGAGATTCTGAAGGATTCATCTCATATAAATAATTTGGAATATTTAATGAGAGTTTTCCGACTTCAAATAGGAACCAGTTACCCTTAAAAGTTCTCCAAAAACCTTAAGGCATGTTATGGATTCAATCTTAATACATAATTTTTCCTCGTTTATGGCAAAACCTCTGGAACAAACAATACGCATTACCACATTCAGCCGTCTATTAAAGGTTTCAAAGAAACAGATCTCGGTCGCTTACTTAGTGTGAAACTAACATACTATTTTTAACTCGTTTCGTAATCGTTGTTTTTAGATCTATGAAGACGTAACGATCCTTTTACTGTCACCTGTGTGAGAGACAATCTTGATTTAAAAGAGACAAATTTGGATATTTTAATTTACTTCATACTGAGTCATGTGGGAATTGCAGGAAATTTGAAATCAGGCAAAGCTGATTACATAGATAAATTAATTACTATTGAATCTAATTACATCGCTCAAAGCTACAATTTTTTTAAATAAAACTTTTATCCTAATGTTGGATATGGATTCCGTTTTAATATAAACTTCCTCCTGTGTGGCGATTCCATTTGACGCTGATTCCCTGTTCTTCATTAACCATTAATATAGATTATATGTAGCATATTTTAACAATATAAAAAAAAGTCACTAAGTAATTTGTATTGAATAAAGCTACAATTTTAAATGACGCTATTTTAGGAAACAAAATTCTGATGTAATTTACTTTTAAAACAGGGGAAAAAAAACTACTCTTTAATTTAAAAAATATGATTATGTTTTTATTATGTTTTTTTATTAAATAAACAAAAAACTTATTTATGTTTATTATGTTTTTTGTTAAATAAAAGTGTTGTTAAAATTACAACGGTTGAAGGTGAAAAATATTTATGAATCCTAGTTTTTAATTTCGGTAGATGGAGTTCAAAATAAAATATTTGTTGTTATTCTAATAACATTTGTTTTCCTATCTGTTGCATTATTATGATTTTCATACTCTGTTAAACCTTATTGTAAGACTTCATAATATTTTATTATTTTAACTTCAGAGAATATATTAATATTTCAAGTATTATGTTATGAATAACATAGAAAGAATTAATATATATATATATATATGTTTGCTTTTTGCGAATTGATATTTTTTTAAAAGAAAGTGAAATAAAGCAAGCAATAATTTTTCTGGACTATCTCGAATTTTCTCGTTTTTACTAACAATCTTATTCTTTCCTTCGACTTTTCTAAGGTATCGTTTTTAATCTCATTTATTATTTTAGAGAAGAGTCAAAATGAAAGAAAAACATTCCATAAATCAACTTCAAATTCTACACTCCCTTTTTTGCCGAAAGCGCATAACACGATTACACTCTTTTCCAAAAAGGGCCCGGAAAAACATAACTGAATTTATAACATCACATAAACAGCAAAGCAAAGGCTTCTCAATATGATTACATCATAAAGGAGATACAGAGAATCAAAGTTATAAAATCATATAAAAAGACAAACAGAAGCATCTCGGGGAAAAAGCTCGAAGAACAGAGTGCCACAAACAACATAAACCTACTCTACGCCATCCAAGATCTACAAGAAACAAATATAACAAGGCAATTTTAAGAAATCTGATCTGTTTTTTAAGGAACATAAAAATGACAGCATGTGTATATTCGTTTCTTTTTCTTCACAATAAGAATGACAAAAAAAAAAAAAAAAAAAAGTTTTTTTGGGACAAATAACGGGGTTTAAACAAGTTATATATTTCTTGCCGTCACAGTCAGTTTGTTTTTCTTTCAGAAATATAATAACGCGTTATAAGTTAGGAACCAGGTTTTTACAGGAAATTTTCGAGCGGGTGATATATCTTTGGAGAACTCGCTTGGACTTATCTGGTTCGACATCTGCACACAATTTAATACTCTCATAAAAGTGTCAACAATGCGTAAATCATGAGATATAGTAAAGATTAAAATCTTTATGTGTGAAACACTCAAAAGAATGGAGTAAAAAAATAATAAATAGAACCAGGTTATAAAAAATGTAATTCATTAAAAAAAGTAGTGAAGGATGTATTGTATACTGATGGGGGTTATGTTGCAATCAATGCTTTTAGAAATCGGGTGACACAAGAAAATTATGAAGGAATCGTCTCATATAACAATTGGAATGTTTGATTGGAGTTGACTTCATATAGGAAGTACTTATCCTTAAAAGTTATCCTAAATCATTAATGCTGGTTATGGATTACATCATTATACATACCTTCTCTCATTTACGACAAAAATTCTTGAATGACCAAACAAACAATGCGTTTTACCGCTTTCAGCCGTCTATTACTGTTTACGAAGAAATTGTTCTCGATCGTCGAGTGAGTATGATGCTAATCAGTACTATTCATAACTTGTTCCATAGCCGTTTTTTTTTTTTTTTTAGCTCTATCAAGATATAGCCATACTTTTACTGTCATTTGTATGATACGCAATCTTGATTTAAAAGATAAAAATTGTGATATTTGCTTTGCTGCGTAGTGGTCATGTGGGTACAGCAAGAAATATGAAATCAGGTGAGGCTGATTACATAGGTAAATTAATCGCTATTGAATCTAATTACATCGTCCAATAATACACTTTTTTGTAATGAAAAATTTCCCCTAATGTTGGATATGGATTCCGTTTTAACACAAACTTCCTTCTGTGTGGCTATTCCATTTTACTCTGTTTCCTGTTCATCATAAACCATTAATATAGATTATTCGTAGCATACGCTAACAATATAAAATAAATTATCGCTAAGGAATTTGTATTGAATAAAGCTGCTATTTTAATGTGGCCTATTTAAAAAAAATTCTGATGTAATTTACTTTTAAAAACAGGAAAAAAAGCCATTTTTTAATTTAAAAAAAAAAATTATTATAAACTGTTAACAGCTAAGTTACTTGAAAGTGTTATTGAAATTACAATGGTTTAAAATGAAAAATACTTGTAAATCTTAATTTTTAATTTCAGCAGATGAAGTTCAGAATAAAATATTTGATGTTATTCTAATAACATGATTTGTTTCCTATTTGATGCATTTTCATATTTTGTTGCTTCTTGTTGAAAGGCTTTCAAATATTTTATTATTTTTCAGCTTCAAAGAATATATTTATTATTTAAATTATTATGGTATGGATAACACAGAATTTTGATCGAATTTAATATATATATATATATATATATATATATATATATATATATTATATATTTTCTTTAGGCGATTTCATATTTTTTTAAGAAGAAAGTGAAACAAAACAAGCAATAATTTTTCTGGACTGCCACGAATACACGAATACCACAATACTGTTGTTTATTATCCCACTCGGTCAACAGTAACATCTAGACCAAGTCTATGAATCTGTGAGGATTCATAAAAAAGATAAAAAAAAAAAATTGTACTTCCTTTTTTTCTCTGACCTTGAGGCACAAAGACATAGAGAATCAAAGGACCCTTCACCCAAACGTGTTATAGTTTAGGACACTGGGAGTCATTTTAGTTGCATATATGCTCTATGCATACATGTCGTAAAAGATGACTAAAAGTTAAACTTACCTCGAATAAGACGACTATGCATGCATGTCGTAAAGAGACCGGCATGTCCCATGTACTCATGCGTAGGCATGCTCTTACGACATGCGTAGAATTATTTTAACCCTGTCCCCCACATAAAGGAAGGTAAAACTAATTAAGTCTATTACCATAATTCAAACACATTATTCTTCCAACTCTAAATGTTAGCGAAAAAAAAAACATACACACAAACATATATCAAATAAATATATCTATATCGCTATAGTACCTCGGTGCTAGAATATGGGTAAAAGAAAACATTCTGAAGCTGAAAGCAATTCTGGAAATCTCCCATACAGAAAGAAAAATGGAAGAGAGTTAAGTTAAAAGGCGGAAAAAATTCCCGCAGCAGACAGCTTCTTATTCACTAGATTTAGTCCGGTCATCTGGAGTTTCATACTGACCATAAAGTACCATTGGGCCACTTCTGTTGTTTTTGCCCCTTCAGAAGTAAACGGATATTGAAATCATTCTGGTGAAGTCGAAAAGAAGGATTCCAGACATTTGATATCGTAGAAAGATAAAGAGTTGAAAAATGTATTCCTTGCAATTTTTTGTGATGTTGGTCGTTTCGAGTATTTCGTTTTGGAAAGATTCTTTATTTTTATTGAGTTGTGAAGTATTTGAAGAAAAAGGCACACTAAAAGGGAAAAAAAAAATAATATACAAATGCATTTGCCTATAAACTGCTTCGCATCAACTTGTGTAAACAATAGTTCACTTATCAAAACAACTGTTTGCTGGGGGATTGGAACAGCATTTTTGAAGTAAAGGAAAATACACAAAGTGATGGTTGTTTATCTATTTATTTTTTTTGCGTATTGAATTGTCTTAACTAAATATGAAAAGTAAACAAGCTCCAAAATGGTATTTTATACAGATGCAATGTAAATATATGTTTTTTTTATTCATGTCATCATGTCAAAAGTGTTGATTCTAAATGTTTGCCTTCTTAGTAAAATCGTACTTCACTAACTAATTCGCATAAAATAATGGCATAACGAAATTATTATGCCTAAATTATTTTAAGTGTTATTAATATCAATAATAATAGTACTGCAGTGTTAAACTTCTATACTTATTTCTGGGATTAAATTTCGTTTAAAAAACAATAAAAACTGTCAATGGAAAAAATTAATATTTATATAAAATAAAAGTATTTAACAAATATTAAGTTTATTTTTTATGTTATGTTAATGTTTACAGTAGCATCAAATATTTTTTTCCTTAATAAATCAGAAAATATAGTTTATGATAAGAAACTGAATGCTGGTCTTTTTAATAGTGAAAAATTATCTGAGTTTAATTGAAAAAAAAAACTGTTTTACAAAGAAACATATTATTAGTTTGCGGATATTTAAAAAAAAAAAAAAAAAAATATGTGTTTAGTTAACAAAAAATGTCTTACAAAATATCATATATTTGGATTACTGGACTTCTTAAAAGAGGAAGAAAAGGCCCGACTTTACCCCGCACGATATGTTCTCAGGGCACTGTGTCCCAATTATAGTCGCCTTTTACGACATGCATTGGCTACAGGGAGGCTATTTTAATCTGAGCCCACATGGAAAAGCATAAACCTATTATGTCTGTTACCATAATCGTCACAAATTATTCTTTCAACTCAAAATGTTCAAAAAAAAAAAAAAAAAACATATATGTACACAAACAATTAGAACTAAATATATTTATATCCTATAGTACCCCGGTGCATCAATATGGGTAAAAAAAACATTTTGAAACTGAAAGTAATTCTGGAAATCTCCGTTATAGAGGGAAAAATGGAAGTGAGTTAACTTAAAAGCAGAAAAAAAAACCCTCAGCTGACAGCTTCTTATTCACTAGATTTAGTCTGGTCATCTGGAGTTTCATACTGACCATAAAGTACCATTGGGTCATTTCGGATGTTTTCGTCCTCTTCAGAAGTAAACGGATATTGAAATCATTCAGTTGAAATCGGAAAAAAAAAAGTATTCCAAACATTTGATACCGTTGAAAAAAATAAAGAGTTGAAAGAGAATCTATTCCACTTTTTTTGTGATTTGGTCATTTCAGTATTTCTTTTTGGAAAAGATTCTTTTATTTCTGTTGAGTTGTGAAGTATTTGAAAAAGGCACACTAAAATCGAAAAATAAATAAAATATAAATGTATTTGCCTATAAACTGCTTCGCATAAACTTGTTTAAAGAATGGCTCACTTATCAAAACAAATGTTCTTTGAGGAAAGAGGATTGGAGCAGCCTTATTGAAGTAATGGAAAATACACAAAGTGATGGTTGTTTATCTATTTATTTTTACGTATTGAAATGTTCTGACTAAATATGAAATATAAATAAGCTCCAAAATGGTATTTTATATGGATGAAATGTAAATATTTGTTTTTTTAATCATGTCAAAAATGTTGATTCTAAATATTTGCTTTCTCAGAAAAATCTTATTTCATTGATACAAATTATTCTTTCAACTCAAAATGTTAGTAAAGTAAACCTACACATACAGAAACATATATCAAATAAATATATCTATATCGCTATAGTACCTCGTGCGATAATATGGATAAAAACATTCTGAAGCTGAAAGCAATTTTGGAAATATCCCATACAGAAAGAAAAATGGAAGATAGTTAAGTTAAAAGCGGAAAAAATTCCCCAGCTGACAGCTTCTTATTCACTAGATTTAGTCTGGTCATCTGGAGTTTCATACTGGCCATAAAGTACCATTGGGCCACTTTCGGTTGTTTTTGCCCCTTCAGAAGTAAACGGATATTGAAATCATTCTGGTGAAGTCGAAAAGAAGGATTCCAGACATTTGATATCGTAGAAAGATAAAAAGGTTGAAAAGTGTATTCCTTGCAATTTTTGTGATGTTGGTCATTTCAGTATGTCGTTTTTGGAAAGATTCTTTATTTTTATTGAGTTGTGAAGTGTTTGAAGAAAATTCACACTAAAATGGGAAAAAAAAAAAGTAATATACAAATGCATTTGCCTATAAACTGCTTCGCATCAACTTGTGTAAACAATGGTTCACTTATCAAAACAACTGTTTGCTGGGGGATTGGAATAGCATTTTTGAAGTAAAGGAAAATACACAAAGTGATGGTTGTTTATCTATTTATTTTTGCGTATTGAATTGTTTTAACTAAATATGAAATGTAAACAAGCTCCAGAATGGTATTTAATACAGATGAAATGTAAATATATGTTTTTGTTTATTCATGTCATCATATCAAAAGTGTTGATTCTAGATATTTGCCTTCTTAGTAAAATCGTACTGCACTAACTAATTCTGTGGCATAACGAAATTATTATGCCTAAATTATTTTAAGTTTATTAATACCAATAATAATAGTATGAATTCTTATACTGCAGTGTTAAACTTCTATACTTATTTCTGGGATTAAATTTCGTTTAAGAAACAATAAAAACTGTCAATGGAAAAAATTAATATTTATATAAAATAAAAAGTATTTAACAAATATTAAGTTTATTTTGTATGTTATGTTAATGTTTACAGTAGCATCAAATATTTTTTTCCTTAATAAATCAGAAAATATAGTTTATGATAAGAAACTGAATGCTGGTCTTTTTAATAGTGAAAAAATTATCTGAGTTTAATTGAAAAAAAACTGTTTTACAAAGAAACATATTATTAGTTTGCTGATATTTAAAAAAAGAAGAAAAAAAATATGTGTTTAGTTAACAAAAAATGTCTTACAAAATATCATATATTTCTATTACTGGACTTCTTAAAAGAGGAAAAAGGCCTGACTTTACCCCGCACGATATGTTTTCAGGGCACTATGTCCCTATTATAGTCACCTTTTTACGACATGCATTGGCTACAGTGAGGCTATTTTAATCTGAGCCCACATGGAAAAGTATAAACCTATTATGTATGTTACCATAATCGTCACAAATTATTTTTTAAACTCAAAATGCTAACAAAAAAAAACATCTATGTACACAAACATTTAGAAAATAAATATATCTATATCGCTATAGTACCCCGGTACATCAATATGGGTAAAAAAACATTTTGAAACTGAAAGTAATTCTGGAAATCTGTGATATAGAGGGAAAAATGGAAGTGAGTTAAATTAAAAGCAGAAAAAAAAAAACCCTCAGCTGACAGCTTCTTATTCACTAGATTTAGTCTGGTCATCAAGAGTTTCATACTGACCATAAAAAATACCATTGGGTCATTTCGGTTGTTTTCGTCCTCTTCAGAAGTAAACGGATATTGGAATCATTCTGTTGAAATCGGAAAAAAGTATTCCAGACATTTGATACCGTTGAAAAAAATAAAGAGTTGAAAGAAAATCTCTTCCACTTTTTTGTGATTTGGTCATTTCAGTATTTCTTTTTGGTAAAGATACTTTTATTTCTGTTGAGTTTTGAAGTATTTGAAAAAAGCACTCTAAAATCGAAAAATAAATAAAATATAAATGCATTTGCCTATAAACTGCTTCGCATCGACTTGTTTAAAGAATGGCTCACTTATCAAAACAAATGTTCTTTGAGGAAGAGGATTGGAGCAGCCTTATTGAAGTAATGGAAAATACACAAAGTGATGGTTGTTTATCTATTTATTTTTTTACGTATTGAAATGTTCTGACTAAATATGAAATATAAATAAGCTCCAAAATGGTATTTTATATAGATGAAATGTAAATATTTGGTTTTTTTTTAATCATGTCAAAAATATTGATTCTAAATATTTGCTTTCTCAGAAAAATCGTATTTCATTGATACAAATTATTCTTTCAACTCAAAATGTTAGTAAAGTAAACCTACACATACAAAAACATATATCAAATAAATATATCTATATCGCTATAGTACCTCGTCCGAGAATATGGATAAAAACATTCTGAAGCTGGAAGCAATTTTGGAAATATCCCATATAGAGGGAAAAATGGAAGTGAGTTAAGTTAGAAGCAGAAAAAAAATTCCCCCAGCTGACAGCTTCTTATTCGCTAGATTTAGTCCGGTCATTTGGAGTTTCATATTGACCCTAAAGTACCAGTGGGTCATTTCGGTTGTTTTCGTCCTCTTCAGAAGTAAACGGATATTGAAATCATTCTGTTGAAGTCGAAAAGGAGGAATTCAGATATTTGATACTGTAGAAAAATAAAAAGTCGAAGAGAATTTCTTCCAATTTTTGTGATGTGGGTCATTTCGAGTATTTCTTTTGGAAAAGATTCTTTATTTTTGTTGAGTTGTGAAGTATTTGAGAAAAGGAAATTAAAATGGAAACAGAAATAATATACAAAGGCATTTGCCTATAAGCCGCTTCGCAGCAACTTGTGTAAACAATGGCTCACTTATCAAAACAACTGTTTGCTGGGGGGGATTGAAATAGCATTTTTGAAGTAAAGGAAAATACTCAATGTGATGGTTGCTTACCTACTTATTTTATTCGTATTGAATTGTTTTAACTAAATTTGAAAATTAAGCCAGATCCAAAATGTTATTTTACAGTGGCGCTATCCTAGGTATTATTTTTAGGCATTTTATTTAATTCCGTGCTTGTGTTTCAGTCTCAAATTTTTAACCTTTAACGGAAATCCACACAAGCATTAAATTTGCTAAACATTTTATCAAGTGCAGTTTGGGAACAGGTAAAAAAACGCTTTTACAAATTTACCATGTTGTTCATTTTATCCAAATTGGATTATGACTGTATGGCCTATGATATAGGGTAGACAACGGATTATTTATTCAGATTTAAACAGTTGCTTAACTACATCAAGACATAGCCACCTAAGTACAAATCTAGAATTATATACCCCGTAGTGCGAAATCCATGCAAAATCTCAAGTAAAGGAACAAAATAGTTGGTGCATTTAATTTTCTTGGCAAAATATTGTTTTTCCAAAATCCATCTCCTAAAAAAGCTATTACGACAACATTGATTGCTAATTCGCTATTATGTTAGCTTTTAATATATTTTGGTTTTATTTCTAACCCCACTTGTTAAACAGCAACATCTAGATCATGCCCATGAAATCTTGGAATACCGACATGTCATGATAAAGTTTAAAAAATTCAGCTTCTTTTTGTCCTTGACCTTTCGGCACACAGACATGGGGCATCCAAAGAAACACGTCAGACTTTACCTACACCTGTTATACAGCTATAGCACTGGCTCCTATATTAGAGTTATGCAGGCGGACCCACACTTGAAGATATAATGTTATTAAGTCTGTCACCACAATAGTGTCATATTATACTGTCAGCCCAAAATGTTAACAAAAATAAATAAATAAATATACATATATATATATATATATATATATATATATATATATATATATATATATATATATATATATATATATATATATATATATATATATATATATACAAAGATATATAAAATGAATGTATATATATATACATGGCTATAGTACGTGAGTGCGATAATATGGATAAAAGAAAACACTCTGAAGCTGAAAGCAATTCTGGAAATCTCCGGTATAAAAAGGAAAATGGAAGTGAGTTAAGTTAAAAGCAGAAAAAATTGCCTCAGCTGACAGCGTCTTATTCACTAGATTTAGTCCGGTCATCTGGAGTTTCATACTGGCCATAAAGTACCACTGGGTCATTTCAGTTGTTTTCGTCCTCTTCAGAAGTAAACGGATATTGAAATCATTCTGTTGGAGTCGAAAAAAAGGATTCCAGACATTTGATACCGTAGAAGAAATAAAGAGTTGAAAAGAGTATTTCTTCCACTTTTTGTGATGTTGGTCATTTCGAATATTTCTTTTTTGGAAACGATTCTTTTATTTTTGTTGAGTTGTGAAGTATTTGAAAAAAGCAGACTAAAATGGAAAAAGAAATAATATATAAAATGCATTTGCCTATAAACTGCTTTGCATCAACTTGTGTAAACAATGGCTCACTTATCAAAACAACAGTTTGCTGGGGGATTGTAGCAGCATTTTTGAAGTAAAGGAAAATACACAAAGTGATGGTTGCTTATCTATTTATTTTTAACGTATTGGATTATATTAACTAAAGATGAAAAGTAAACAAGCTCCAAAATGGTATTTTATAAAGATGAAATGGAAATATATGTTTCTGTTTACTCATGCCAAATACATGTGGTACAAAAAGGTAAAAGTCTGACTTTTATGACTGCAGGATCTATGGTGCAGTATATGCAATGGGTTATTTGTTCAGACTCGAAAAAGAGTTTCTTAGACGTTCTTTTAACTACCTCAAGCCATAGCCATCTGGGTAGAAATCTAAAATCCTGTACTCCTTGTGTTAAATCCCTCATCAGGATGGCAAATCGCAAGTAAACATATATACAAAATGGCTGAAGCATTTAGTTTTCTTAGTAGAATATTATTACGCCGGAATCTATTGCCAAAGAACGCTTTTCAAGATAACATTCAATGCTAATTCGCAATTATGTCAACTTTTATTTTTATTTTTTGTTATAGTTGTTTCTTATCCCACTTGGTCGACAGCAACATCTAGACCAAGCCTAAAATCCAGTGGAAATCAAATAACGACGAGTCATGATAAAGAGTAAAAAAATGCAGTTCTCTTTTGTCGTTGACCTTGCGACACAAAGACGTAGCACACCCAAAGAGAGAAGTCTGACTTACCCTACCCGGTTATACCCCCAGGGCATTAGGTACTCCTTTTTAGTCGTCTTTTGCGACATGCATGGTCTACATTGGTTCTATTTTAGCCCTCATCCACATTGGAAGGTATAAACTTACTAATTCTGCTACCATAATTGCCACAAATTACTCCTTCAACCCAAAATGCCAGCAAAGAAAACCTACACATACAAAAACATATATCAAATAAATATGTCCATATCACTATAGTATCTTGTAGCGAGAATATGGATAAAATAAAACATTCTGAAGCTGAAAGCAATTCTGGTAATCTCCGATATAGAGGGAAAAATGGAAGTGAGTTAACTTAAAAGCAGAAAAATTCCCGCAGCTGACAGCTTCTTATTCACTAGATTAAGTCTGGTCGTCTGGAGTTTCATACTGACTCTAAAGCACCATTTGGTCATTTCGGTTGTTTTCGTCCTCCTCAGAAGTAAACGGATATTGAACTCGTTCTGTTGAAGTCGAGAAAGGGATTTCAGGCATTTGATACCGTTGAAAATTAAGAGGATTACGAGGAAGGATGATGGATTCAGGATCACAGAAAACAGTGGCTTAGGATCAGTTTACCACACGTTTCCAGTTATAATTTACCACACGTAAGTTGAATGTTATCCAAGAAGGTGTTACTCATGACTTGACATTTAAGATGACATTGTGACATTTTACGACGTGCATGAGCTACAATGGGGATATTCTAGGCACTATTTTTAGGTATTTTTTAATTTCATACTTACTTTTAAGTTTCATATTTTTAGTCTCTAAAGAAAATGCTCACAAGTATTACATATGCTATAACTTTGATGGTGTACAGTTTGGTGAACAAATGAAAAAACAGTCTTACAAATTTAAAAGTGGTTAATTTTATCCAAATTGGATTACGACTGCATGATCTGGGATATACTATAGACAATGTATTATTTGTGCAGACTCGAAGAGTTTCTTAGATGTTCCTTTAACTACATCAAGACATAGCCATCTTGTAGAAATCTATAATCCTGTATCCTTTGTGTTAAATCAATTGCAACGATGCCAAATCACAAGTAAACGAAGATAATGGTTGTTGCAATTAGTTTTCTTGGTGAAGCATTATAACGCCAAACCCCATCGCCAAAAAACGCTATTACTACAACATTGATTACTAATTCACAATCATGCCAGATTTTATGGAGCTCCTTTTTTGTTGTTTCTTATCCCACTTGGTCGACAGTAACAACAAGACCAAGTCCATGAACTTGTGGAACTCAAACAACGAAGAGTCATGATAAAGGGTAAAAAATACAGCTTCTTCTTTTTTATCCTTGACCTTACGGTACAAAGACATGGGGCCCCTACAGGAGAAGTCAGTTTTTACCCTACCCGGTTGGTCCCAGGGCTCTGGGTACTCATTTTAGTCGCCTTATACAACAGGCATGGACTACAGTGCGGCTATTTTAGCGCGGACCAATATTGGAAGACATACACTTACTAATTCTGCTACCATAATCGCCACAAATTATTCTTTCAACTCAAACTGTTTGCAAAGAAAACATACACAAGCATATATCAAATAAATATGTCTGTATCGCTATAGTATCTCGGTGCGAGAATATGGAAAATAAAAACATTTTGAAACTGAAATCAATTCTAGACCCCCCCCGATATAAAGGGAAAATGGAAGTGTGTTAACTTAAAAGCGGACCCCATCCCCCTCCCAGCTGACAGCCACTTATTCACTAGATTTAGTCCGGTCATCTGGAGTTTCATATGCTGACCATAAAACATACCATTCCAGTTGTTTTCGTCCTCTTTAGAAGTAAACGGATATTGAAATCATTCTGAAAGGAATATTGAAATCATTCTATTCATTGAAGTCGAAAAGAAGGATATCGGATATTTGATACAGTTGAAAAATAAAGAGTTGAAATAGAATTTCTTCCACTTTTTTATGATGTTGGTCATTTCGAGTATTTCTTTTTTGGAAAGATTCTTTATGTTTGTTGAGTTGTGAAGTATTTGAAAATGCACGCTGAAATGGAAAACGAAATAATATACAAATGCATTTGCCTATAAACTGCTTCGCATCTTGTGTAAACAATGGTTCACTAACAAAACAAATGTTTGTTTGGATGGGGAATTGGACAATCTTATTTGAAGTAAAGGAAAACACACAAAGTGATAGTTGTTTATCTATTTCATTTTTAACGTATTGAATTGTTTTAACTAAACATTAAATGTAAACAGACTCCAAAATTTTATACAAATGAAATGTAAATATATGTTTTTGTTTAGACATGTCATCATGTCAAAAATGTTGATTCTAGATATTTGCTTTCTCAGAAAAATCGTTTTTCACTGAAACTAGCTAATGATATGGTATTACGAAATTATTATGCCTAAAGTATTATTTAAATATTATTAATATTAAAAGTAATATGAATTCTTATAAGTGTTCAACTCCTATATTTATTAATTATGATAGAAGTTAATTTAAATAATAATAATTAATTGAAATCTAATTTAAGAAAACAATAAAAACTGTCAATGCAAAAAATGGTATTTATATGAACTTAAATAAGTTTATTGTTTATGTTATTTATAATGAGTTTATTTTTTTTTAGGTTATTAACATTTTTACAGTAGGATTATTTATTTTTCTTAATAAATCAGAAAATGGATTTATAATAAGGACGCGGAATGTTGATATTTTAAAAAGAAGAGAAAAATTCTCTGCGTTTTCTTATAAGAAAATTGATTTACAAAAAATGATATAGTTAGATTGCTGGTAATTTTAAAAGAGAAAAATTATCTGTATTTAGTTAAAAAATTGCCTTAAAAATCATATAATTGAACTGCTGATTTTTTTTTTTAAAAAAAGAAGAGAAAAATTTTCTGTATTTAGTTAAAATAATTGTTTAATCATGTACTTGAATTTCTGGTTTAGTTTTTTTGTAGAAGAGAAAAATTATCTGTATTTAGTTTAAAAAATTGTTTTATATATTATCACATAGTTGGATTGCGGGACTTTTAAAAGAGGAAAAATATCTGTGTTCTGTTTTAAAAAGAAATTTTTCTATACAAAAATCACATGGTTGTTTTGCTGAAATCCCTAGAAAATGTGTGAGGATGTCATCAAATTTATCACAATATTATTACAATAAGGAAAATTTCGTGCACAAAGTCTATTAATTTTGAAAGTAGAAAATATCTTTGGCATTTAAAATAATATAAATTAAAAATGCATTTTTACAAAATGTTGTTGCATAAGATTAAAAATATTTTTTAAGGTAAATTTGATAAAGTTTTTCGTAACTAATTAAAATTTTATAATTTTCACAGGTTGATCAAAGGACAAACTTTTGCAAAAAATATTGAATTAGAGTTTTGAATAAACATTATTTAATTAAAATCGAACAAAACTCTTTTTTGTTTAAATTAAGCATACACAAGTGCAGCTTTGCATGATAAAGTAATGAATTTATGGTTAAATTGCAAATTTTAATTAATTTTTGTCTATTATTTCAATTACGGTTTATTAAATATTGTTTACTTTCTAGCTACGGGCACAAAAGATATCTATTTTATCATTCAACTACATTGAAAGGAAGAAACATTTCAATTACATTTCTTGACCTAATTAATTATTAAAATAGAAAATAATTATTAATGAAATTAGGTGGTTATAGAAGACAAAATTTATGTCAAGAAACAAATGAAAAAATTAAAATTCATAGATCAGCGTTTTTTTGAAAGTGATGTTAAGTCCATTTTTGCCAAAAGTTAGTTAATGATAACAATAAATACTATCTGTTATGAGATTTTATCTACAAAGAGTTCAAAAATCCTTTTTAAAATTTTCATCATTTTGTCAGTATAAATTTACATAGTTAAAGAAATTACAAATATAATTACTTTTTATAAGGCCCTTTTTGACAAAAATTAGATAATGATAACAATGCAATCTGCTATGTTTTTTTTAAATCTATGAACAGTTACCAAACAACATACTTCAATATTTTAGTCATTTTTCAATACAAATTTACGTAGGTAATGAAATTATAAATATAATTACTTTGAATTGATGTAAGTCCACTTTCTAGAAATATATATATGTAGTTCAAAAAATAATTATTTTTATAATATTTTATAATATTGTATCAAAATATTCTCCACTAAAAATATTAATCAACTAAAATGTATTTAAAATTTAAGAAATGTTTAGCTACTGCTTTTGTGAAATAATAAACTATTCACTGCACAGTGAAACAGTTACTTTTAAGCAATTTTTATTTAAAGAAAAACAGTTTAATAAATGTTTAGCTATTACTTCTATGAAATAGCAAACAATAAATTATTCACTATACAAGAAACACTTGCACTTACTTTTTAAGCTATACTTAATAGCACTTACTTAGAAACACTTACATGAACATTTTGATGGAAACACATCTTAAATAACAAGAATATTCTTAAAAAATGCTATTTAAAATATAAAAAAAAATGTTATACTAAAAATATACAAGCCAACTAATTTTTTTTTTTCAAATTGTTTAGCATAATTGTTTAACACATATTAAACATATACAATTTACTCTAAATATATACAATTTAATATAAACACTTACTTTGGAACAAGTGTTACTTGAAAAAAATTCTAAAAATTTCGAACTAAAAACTAAAAAAAATTTTGTGAGTGAGCAGGAATATTTTGATGAAATAGACCTTAAATGACCAAAACATTTAAACATAAAATTATACGTAACTAAAATATATTAACCAACTGAAATTTACTTACAATATAATAAACATTTAGCTATTACTTCTATGAAACAATATGCTAGTCACTATAAAATAGAAACACTTTAAAGCAATTCTTGATTTAAAAGAATTCTAAAGCTAGCAACTCAAGCTTAAATAAATAGCTCTTTCTACGAAACTTTGTTTTACACCTAAAAAGATCATAAACCAATTACAGTTTGAATAAACTCCAGAATCAAAAGCAATGTCCAGACACTTTTATCGTAAGCCCTTCTAACTCCACAATGCTTTGGAAACCGGAAAAATATCTCTGAGCAATCCGGGAGAAAGGGCAGTCTTCCTTTGCAGGGACACTTCACTTTATTCTTGCTTTAAGCAGCAGCAATCACTCAGAATAGGCCAAACAGAAAAGTGGCCCAACAAAACACGGAAGAAAACACACAACAAGAATAAAACGGGACCCCTTTTTACACCTCCGGGGATAAAACACCGGTCTTTTTTTTTATTGGAATTGCGAGTAATATCCCCCTTAGGGAAACAGCGATGTTTTTCAACACATCCAAGGAATAAAAGGAGGATGCAGGATGTGAAATGGATCTATCTGTTGATATTCTTGTAGTATTCTCTCATTTTTGTTAAGAGGTCCGGAGATTTCAGGACTTTTAGCTTCTCTGGGAGTGGATCTAGTTTCGAGTTTAATATCCGAGAAGTTGAAGACAGGAAATGTGTACTATGTGCAGCATAAATACACTAGGCTGAAGAATTTGATAAAAAGATGAACTAGGGTTTTACAGAGATAAAGATAAACTTGTTGAAAATAGCGAAAGAATGTACATTCTGGAGGATTTGTGAAAATATTGTGTCAAATATTATCAGTATTCTTTTAAAGAAGGAGGGGAATCGAGTTCTATGTGAAAAAAATGGGGCATATTTGGGGTAAAGAAATCAATATAATCTTATGAAGTGCATTACAAAAATGAGTTTTCAGATTGTAGCATTTTTTTCTCTAAGAAATGACGAAACTGTTCTCATTTCTTTCCCAGGAGAGATGATGTGTGTTGATTGCCAAGTATAACATTAGAACCCAATCACACAAATTTACAGCAGACAAGAAGTATTGTGTGTATTATATTGCATGCCATTAGTGTTTGTAATTATGAGAACAACTTGTCACTGAAATCTGATTGCATATATCCAGTATGATGCATAATGATACTCGGGAAATCAGTCAAAGTTTCTTGCGACCTTCACAGGTTCAAACAGATTGAATATGAACTATACCAGGAGTTATTACATCGTGAACGGTGACAGAACACGAGTTGAGAAATATCTACACCAATGACAAGAATTGAGAGAAACTGACCCTACAACTCCCTCTTGACGGATTGTCTGAAAAAGGAGGTATTTGGTGCAGAAGAAATAAATTAAATCAAAAATATTCTTAATTAAAATTTCTATAAAACTAAATAATTATTCGAAACGAATGCTTTTGTGAAGCAACAGAAAATAAACTATTCACAATACAATAGAAACACTTTTAAACACTACTTATTTAAAGGAATTCTAAAAGCTAGCTATCCATGCTTGAACAAAAAAAGCTCTTTCTACGAAACTATGTTTTATACCGAAAAAAGATCATAAACCAATTACAGTTTGAATCAAAAGAGTGTCCAGACACTTTTATCGTAAGCCCTTCTAACTCCACAATACTTCAGAAACAGGAAAAATATCTTCGGAGCAATTCAAGAAAAGGGCAGTCTTCCCTTACAGGGACACTTCACTTTATTCTTGTTCTAAGCAGCAGCAATCACTCCAGAATAGGCCAGACATAGAAGTGGCCCAACAAACACACAACAAGAATAAAACGGTACCCCTTTTTACACCTCCGGGAGTAAAACACCAGTTTTTATTTTTTATTGGAATTGCGAGTAATACCCCCTTAGGGAAACAGCGATGTTTTTCAACACATCCAAGGAATAAAAGAAGCTTTTCGCATGATGTGAAAAGGATCTATCTGTTGATACCTTGTAGTATTCTCTCATTTGGGCTAAGAGATCTGGAGATTTCAGGCCTTTTCAGCTTCTCTTGGACTGGATCTAGTTTCGAGTTTAATATCCGAGAAGTTGAAGACAGGAAATGTGTACTGTGTCCGACATAATTACGCTAGATAAAATAAATGGATGAAAAGATGAACCAGGGTTTTTACAGAGATAAAGATGAACTAGTTGAAAGTAGCGAAATAATGTACATGGAGGATTTATGAACATATTATGGTAAATAGTATTAGATTTTTTTAAGAATAAGTTAAATCTGGCTATAAATGGGGCACGTTTGAGGTAAAAGAACTCAAGAAACTTTTATTAAGTAAATTATTAAAAGGAGATAATTATTTTTTAAATGTTGAATTGCAATAAAGTTCAAATCATGTTTGAATAATAGCAGTCATTGGTTGACTGATGGCAGTAGTGACAGCGCTTGGTGCTACATAGTTCGAGTCCTAGTGTTGCTACGGATGTTTGTTATTGTTTAGAATCCTCTTTAAGCTTTGGGGTCAAGGTTTAATATGATGTAGATCCTGGCGTAAGGCTGAAAACCCTAGCCATTAAAAATAAAAAAACATATCTTATCTCGAAATCAGATAGAAGGCCTTGTCCCACAATGGGCCTGTTGCTCCAATGATGATGATGATGATGATAATGTTGAATAGCAGTCACCTTAAGGTACAAGTACAATCATCAGTTCTCTATCAACCATGAATCGTGGTGTGTTAGTGAATTCCAATGGATACAATAGTATAAAATATCGCTAAATAAATTGATTGGATTTCTTCACGTAAAAGAACTTATGCTTCATTATGCAATTGTTCACTGTGTACTGTTTTTGGACTTACAATAATAAGGAAAGTAATTTAAGAAAATTAAATTGTTTCCCATTTTGACTAGACGATTTGAAAGTTGCCATCAGAAATGTTTAACTGTACCTGTTCGCCTCTGTCTCTCTCACAACCTACGGCTTTATACTCAATGAACTTCATACTTTCCTTCGTAATTTGAAGGCTTAATGTGGTTTCCAACTAACGCTGACAATAAAATGTAAAAATTATCAGTGGTCGATAGACAGACAGAACTACGTGATTGTTAAATTCTATGCACATTAAAATGTGACAAAATATGTTGGAAGGTTGAACAGTTTCTACATATTTAATACTGGCTACAAGTTTGCTTACGTCATGGAGATAACGAAATAGTAATAAGTGTGGTTAAGTGCAACTGATTTTTTAATGTTAAAATTTTGTATGAGAACGAAATGTGAAACAAATAAAGTGAAACACTGATTCCACTAAATTTAAGAAAATATAAAATATTCATGCTTTTTATTAAAATTTTTAACGTTATAAAAATAGCGTTAAAATATTCTTTTGATTGTAGTTCCTACAGATTCCAAAAAAATTACAAATACGAAATGGGTAACTTTAGCTACACAAATAAATCGTAACACATAACGAGGACGTTGAAAACTGAAACCTTTTAGTTTAAAAAAACATAAAACATTAATGCATTTGAATATAAAATTTAACAATTAATATAAAAATCTTAAAGAGATCTTGCAATATATAATATTTAAATACAAATTGGAAATTTCTTAAATGTATTTTTATCATTCTTGAATTTTTAAGATTTATAGTCATTTGAAAAATATATAAATTTTTCATCATTATATATGCATGGAAGTTCAAATTAAGTTTTTCATTAACTAACCAAAAATAAAAAATATATTTAGTTTCAAAATGTTTTGTTTATAGTTATTTTCACGGAAAATAAGTTCAAAATTTATTCATAATATTTTACATTTTTGGACATTTAAAAATTTTGGGCGTCGTTAAATTTGCGCAACAAAAAACATTATGATAGATAAAATATAATTTTTGAAAAAAAGAAATGTTTAGAAAATGATGAATTCTGCAGTGAAATAAAATGACCATTGAAATTAAAAATTATAAAATTAGTTTATACTATATATTGTTAATCATATCATTTTCACCGATAAGTCAGTTTGCTGTTATTATTAATACTAAAATTTAATTTAAGAACAATAATAAAATAAACTAACTAATGTACAACAAAATACATAAATCCCCCCCCACACTAATATAAATTCCAATATTTTACAATATTCCTACTGGAAATAATAACTCCAAAATCTTTTTCCAAAAATATTTGGATTAAACCTTGATAAATAACATCATAAAAACTAAATTTTGAATTTTATCTTCCTATGACTGTAGTCACACATTTCTAAAATAAACCAGTATTTTCTGAAAAAGATCAAACAAAAAGCTTTTTTTTCCACGATTTTTCTGTGTTTCCATGATATCATGCATAAACATGCTTTTTTTTTCTTTAACGTGAAAAAAAAAAAAAAAACCCAGACAAAATTCAAGTCAGCGTTTTTAGCATTCATTTGATATTCCTAACAGCCACCTGCCTGACGATGAATGTGCCCAAACATTGCCAAGTATAGTCCTGGCAGGATATATCCATCCTTTATGAAATCAGAAAACATAAAAGGTTGAGCACAGACACGTTTTACGACAGTTGTTGAATCTAAAGTTCTGAGTTATTATATGTATGCAGATGCTGGAAGATCAGGGCATCCCAGGCAAAAATAAAAGACTGCTTTTCTATGCATTTTGACAAGATACTTTGTAGCGTAAATTTATTGGAATATGAAGAAGTGGAATGTTATAAAAAATGTTTCACGCTTATATGTCGTTTTCTTATATAAAAAGTAAGAATGTATTTTTATTTTTTGATTTCAATATATGTTTAATTGCATTGAAGATTGTCTTAAAAAATGACTTTTTGTCTACAATTTTTGAATTGTAAGATACTTTAATGGGACGTGATGGCCGAGTGATGGGTACTCGGTGCTACAGATTTCGGGTTCGAGTTCCGACGGTGATTTGGACGTCTGTAGTGGTTTTGAATCCATTTTTAACTGTAGGTCCCGGTATAATTAGCCTAGAGCGTGCACAAAATGACCGTAGAGCGACAAATCAAACCAGACGTTCATGCTGTTACTAATGTCACGATGGTCGACTGGTTAGAGCTCTGTCATTCGGTACGTCTAAATTCGAATGTGGGCAGTGCTGTAGATGTTTGTAGTAGTTTGATATCCACTTTAAACCGTAGGTCACGATCAAAATAATCTTAGTGTGCCAAAAGTGACAGTATGCCGTGGTTTGGAGACAAATCAAATCATCTTGGTACTATGCAGGGTGATTTTACTTTTGCTTGTAAATGAAATAATTAAACTAAGTGACTGATACTGCAGTCCATGGTGGCCAAGTCCGTCTGCCTGCTAGTAGTGTTCGAGACAGGACATGGTTCTTTATATAGAATAAAACCTTATTCTATATAAAGAAACCATGTCCTGTCTCTGACAAACATACTCAACTCTCTACAATCATTTTAGACCAGAACATGGGGTTTAATCTAGATTCCAAACTACTACAAGCATCCCATTGCACTGTCAGGACGCCAGCCCCAAACCTGTGGCACCGAGGCACAGAGCGCTACAAAATAATTCCAGAAGATTATAAAATAACAATAATACAAATATATTAGCTCATATACTATAAAATACATACATTCCCCACACTATTATGAATTTTATTATTATACAATATCCACACTATAAAACCAATTCCTTACATTACATTCTCCATTATTAGTATGCAAGGTGATTCTACGTATGCGTGTAGAAAGTAATTCCAGAAGATTAAATTTAGGAACAATACTATAAAAGACACTGATTCATATACCCCTTTGCTAATATTTTTTTCTTCTAATGCAGCTGGAATACACTTAGACAACTGTCTTGGATGCCTTAAGGCAAGAGCTGCATAGGCGTTACTAACTTAGCTTTACCCAGGGGACGCATGTAACTTGAAGATAAGACACGGACGGGAGTAACAATACCCCCAACACTCTACGATCCTATTACACCGGGACCTACTGTTTAAAGTGGATTCCGAACCAATACAACATCCACGGCACCGCCGGGACCTCGAAACCGAAACCTGTGGTATGTGGTACCGAGTGCCAGAGCACTAGCCACTCGACCGTCAGCCCCCTCCCAATTATAAGTTCCTTTATTTTACAATATGCACACTGTAAAATAACACCTCACAGTTCGTTTTCCAAAAATATTTAGATTAAACCTCATAAATTACATTTTGACACTAAATTTTGAAATTCTTCTGCCGATGATTATTGTCCCACAATTTCTAAAATAAACCAGTATTTTCTCAAAAAGATAAAAGAAAAACTTTTTTCCCAATAAATTCAGCAATCTGTGCTTCCACGATATCATGTATAAACATAGTTTCTTTTTTGTAACGTGAAATAAAATCCAAACAAAATTCAAGTCAGCATTTTTTAGCATTCATTTCATATTCCTAACAGCCAACTGCCGACGATGAATGTGGCCAAACATTAGCCAAGCACAGTCCTGGCAGGATATCCATCCTTTATGAAATCAAAAGACATAAAAGGTTGAGCACAGACAAATTTTACGGCAGTTGTTGAATCTAAAGTTTTGAGTTATTATATGCATGCAGATGCTGGAGGATCAGGGAATCCCATACAAAAAAAGAAACTGCTTTTCTGAGCATTTTGACTAGATGCTTTCTAGTGTAAATATATTGGAATATGGAAGAGGTGGAATGTTATAAAATATATCACGCTTCTATGTTTTTTTTAGATAAAAAGTAAGAATAGATTAATCTTTTTTATTTTTGGTTTCCAATATAGGTTTAATTACATTAAATATTTAATTTAAAAATAACTGGGTTGTCTACAATGTTTTAATTGTAAGATATTTTAATGGGGTCTCATGACCGAGTGACTGGCGATTGGTGCCATGAGTTTCTATGGTTCCGGCGGTACTATGGATGTCTGTAGGGTTTGGAATCCACTTTAAATTGTAGGTCCAGGTCAAATTAGCACAAAGTGTGCATAAAATGAACATAGAGCGGCAAACCAAACCAAACCTCCATGCTGTTAATAGGGTTCTGATGGTCGATTGGTTAGAGCTCTGGCATTCAGTACCACTGAATTCGAATCTCAGCAGTGCTTTAGATGTTTGCAGTGGTTTGATATCCACTTAAAACCATAGGTCCCGGTCTATTTAATCTAAGTGTGCAGAAAATGACCGTAGATTGTGGTTTGGAGAAATACCAAACTGTCTTGGTACTGTGCATGGGGATTCTATGTATGCCTGTTTAAAAAATTAAACCAGCTGTCTGTCACTACAGCCCATAGTGGACAAGGCAGCCTGCCTACTGGTAGTCTTCGAGACAGGAAATGGTTTAACATAATAGATTTTTTAGCCCTACGGCTAAAGCACTACAATCATATTATACCAGACTTTACTGTTTAATGTAGATTCTAAACTACTACAAACATCAATGGCTCCGCCGGGACTCGAGCCAGAAACCTGCGGCACCACCTACAAAAAAAAGAACAATAATAAAAATACACATAAATCATGTACAAAAAGAAATACATAAACTACCCCCACACTAATATAAATTTCCTTATTGTACAATACCCAAACTGGAAATTAATACCGCACATTTCTTTTTTTATAAAAACTTCTGGATAAAATCTTGATAAATAACATCAGGAAAATAAATCTTAGAATTATTCTTCCTATGATTGTAGTCACAGATTGTTTGAAATAAACCAGTGTTTTCCCAAAAGATTTAAAAAAAAAAAAAAAGCTTTTTTTTTCAATATATTCAGCAATCTGTGTTTCCACGATATCATGCATAAACATACATTTTTTCTTTTTTCTGTAATGTGGAAGAAAATCCAGACAAAATTTCAGTCAGCATTTTTAGCATTCATTTCATATTCCTAACAGCCACCTACCGACGATGAATGTGCTCAAACATTCGCAAAGCATAATGTCCTGGTAGGCAAATCCATCCTTTATGAAATCAGAAAACATAAAAGGTTGAGCACAGACAGGTTTTACGACAGTTGTTGAATCTAAAGTTTTGAGTTATTATAAGCATGCAGATGCTGGAGGATCAAGGAATCCCAGACAAAAAAAGAAACCCTGCTATTCTAAGCATTTTTAACAAGATGCTTTGCAGTGTAAAAATATTGGAATAGGGAAGAGAGTAGAATGTTATAAAAATATTTCAAGCTTCTATGTCGTTTTCGTAGATAAAAAGTAAAAATATATTTATATTGTTTGATTTGATATACATGTTCAATTACATTAATGATTGTCTTTAAAAATAACTTTTCTTGTCTACAATATTTTAGTTGTAAAATACTTTAAAGGAACCTGACAACCGAGTGATTGTGCTCAGTACTACAGTTTCGGGTTCCAGTTTCGGCGGGCTCTGAATTTCTGCAGTTGTTTGGAAACCACTTTAAACTGTAGTTATCGGTCCATTTAGCTCAAAGTGTGCACAAAATGACCGTAGAGTGACACAAACCAAACCTTCATGCTGTTACTAGGGTCCTGATGGTCCATTAGCATGCGGTTCCACAGAATTCGAATCTGGGCAGTGCCGTAGAAGTTTGCAGTGGTTCAACATCCATTTTAAACCGTAGATCCCGGTCTAATTAACCTTAGTGTGCAAATAATTACCGTAGACCGTGTTTGGAGATAAACCAAACTGTGTTGGTACTATGCGTGGCGATTCTGTGTATGCTTGTACAAAATAATTAAACTAACTGACTATCACTACAGCCCATGGTGCCCAAGGTCGTCTGCGTACTGGTAGTTTTCGAGACAGAAGATGGTTTCTTCCTACAGAATAGGGTTGTCAGCCCTACGCCCAATGCTATACAATCATATTAGGCCGGAACCTATGGTTTAATGCAGAATCCAAACTACTGCAAACATTCATCGAATTGTCAGACTCGACACTGAAACCTGTGGCACCGAGAGACAGAACACTACAAAATAATTGAAGAATTATAAAAGAACAATAATAAGAACACACTAACTCATCTACAATAAAATACATAAATTCCCCACATTAATCTAAATTCCGTTATTTTATAATATCCACACTGGAAAATAATTCCTCACATTTCTTTTCATAATTATTATGCACGGTGATTCTACGTATGCTTGTAAAAATAATCCCAGAACATTAAATTTAAGAACAATAATAAAAAGTCACTAACCCATTTATCCATCACTAATATAAGTTCCTCCATTTTACAATAGCCACACTGTAACATATTACCTCATAATTCTTTTTTCCAAACACTTCTGGATTAAACCTTTATAAATAACATCATGAAACTAAATTTTGGAATTCTTCCTATGATAATCGTTACATAATTTTGAAATAAACCGGTATTTTCTTAAAAAGTTGAAACAGTAAAAAACAAAACATTTTTCCAATACATTCAGCAATCTGTGTTTCCAAGATATCATGCAATGCATAAACATACATAATTTTTTTTTCCTTTTTTGTAACGTGAAAGAAAATCCAGACAAAATTCAAGTCAGCATGTTCAGCATTCATTGCACATTCCTAACAGCCACCTACCGTCGATGAATGTGCCCCAACATTCCCCAAGCGTATATCCATCCTTTATGAAATCAGAAAACATAAAAGGTCGAGCACAGACAGATTTCACGACAGTTGTTGAATCTAAAGTTTTGAGTTATTATATTATGTATGCAGATGCTGGAGGATCAAAGAATACCAGGTAAATAAAAGGAACCTGCTCTTTTAAGCATTTTGACAAGATGTTTTGCAGTGTAAATATATTGGAATAGGGAAGAAGTGGAATCTTATAAATATATTTGACGCTTCTATGCCGTTTTTCTTAGATAAAGGGTAAGAATATACTTTTATGTTTTGATTTCCAATTCATGTTTAATTACATTAATTATTGCCTTTAAAAATAACTTATTTGTGTAATTTGTTAGTTGTAAGATATTTTAATGGGACCTGATGGCCGAGGACTGGTGCTCGATGTTACAGATTTCGGGTTAGAGTTCCTCGCGGTGCTACGGATGTCTGTGGTGGTTTGGAATCCACTTTAAAGTGTAGGCCCCGAGCTAATTAACCTCGTACAAAAATGACCGTAGTAGAGCGACAAACTAAATTCTTGTTACTATGCACGGGGGTGTTATGTATGCTTGTACGAAATAATTCAATTAACTACCTTACACTACAGTCTATAGTGAGCCAAGGCCGTCTACGTACTTGCAGATTTCGAGACAGGAAAGGGACTTTTTTATAGGGCACTTTTGTCAGTTCTACGCTCAAAGATCTAGCGTCATATTAGACCGAGGTCTACGGTTTAAAAGGAAATCGAGCCACTACATACATCCAGAGCACCACCGGCACATGAATATGAAAGCATCGAGCGATAGAGTGTTACAAAATAATATAAGAAGAATAATAAAAATGCACTATCTCATGTACAATAAAGTACATAAGTTTCTCCACAATAATATAAATTCCATTATTTTACAATACACACACACTGGAAAATAATACCTCACAGTGCCTTTTTTTTTTCCACACACATCTGGATTAAACCTTCATAAATAATATCATGAAACTAAATTTTGAATTCTTCTTCCTATGATCATCGTGACACAATTTTTAGAAATATGCCTATCTTTTCTCAAAAAGAAAGAAAAAAAAAAAGGGTTTTTCCAATACATTCGGCAATCTGTGTTTCCACGATATCATGCATAAATATACATTTTTTTTTTTTTTTTTTTTTGTAGCGTGGAAGAAACTCCAGACAAAATTCAAGTCAGCATTTTTAGCATTCATTTCATATTCCTAACAGCCACCTACCGACGATGAATGAAGCCAAACATTCACCAAGCATATGGTAGGCATACCTATCCTTTATGTAATCAGAAAACATAAAAGGTTGAGCACAGACACGTTTGACGACAGTTGTTGAATCTAAAGTTTTGAGTTATTATATGCATGTCGATGCTGGAGGATCAAGTAATCCCAGACAAAAAAAAAAAGAAAAACTCTGCTATTTTTAAGCATTTTGACGAGATGCTTTGCACTGTAAATATATCGGAATAGGGAAGAAGTAGAATGTTATAAAAATATATCGCGCTTCTAGGTCGTTTTTCATAGATAAAAAGTGATAATATACTTTTATTATTTATTTATAAGATATGTTTAATTACATTAAAGTTTTTCTTTAGAAATAAGTTATTTATCTACATTTTTTTTTAGTTGTGATACACTTTAATGGTTCCTGATGGCCGAGTGACTGATGTTCGGTACCACTACTTTCAGATTCGAATACTGTGGGAGCAATGGATATTTGTAGTGGTTGAGAATTCACTTTAAAACAAAAGGCCTAAGTCTAATTAGACCTAGCGTGTAGAAAATTATGACCGTGCAGCGACAAAGCAAATCGTTCTGTTACTATGTATGGTGTTACTATGCAATATCCTGTTACTGTGTACTATGCTACTTATGCCTGTACAAAATAATTCAACTAACTTCCTTGGCTCTACGGCCAATGGTATGCTAAGGTCTTCTACTTACTGATAGATTTCAAGATAGCAGATGGCTTCATTTTTACATGATTGTTAGTGCTACGTCCAAAGCACCGCAATCATATTAAACAGTTTAATGTGGATTTCGAATCATTACAAACATTGCCACAACCGAGACTCGAATTCGAAACCCTTAGCACCGAGGTCAGAGCGCTACATATATCAAGAAGATTATAATTTAGGGAAATTGAAAATACACAAACTCATGAAAATAAAATATATAAATCCCCCACACTAATATAAATTCCATTATTTTACAATATCCTGACAATGCAAAATATTACCTAACAATTCTATTTTCCAAAAACGTATGGATTTTAACCTTGATAAATAACATCCCGAAACTAAATTTTTAATTCTTCCTTCTGTGATTATAGTCACACAATTTTTATAAAATAACCCGGTATTTTCTCAAAAAAAAATAAAAAAAGAATTTTTCCAAAACATTTTGTAAACTGTGTTTCAAGGATATCATGCATAATCATGTATATCTTTTTTTTTTAACGTGAAAGAAAATCCGGACAAAATTCAAGTCAGCATTTTTAGCATTCATTTCATATTCCAACAGCCACCTACCGACGATGAATATGGCCAAACATTGGCAAAGCATAGTCCTGGTAGGCGTATCCATCCTTTATGAAATCAGAAAACATAAAAGGTTGAGCACAGACAAGTTTTACGACAGTTGTTAAATCGGATGTTTTGAGTTATTATGTGTATGCAGATGCTGGAGAATCAGGGAATCCCAGACAAAAAAGAACCTGTTTTTCTAAGCATTTTGATAAGATGCTTTGCAGTGTAAATATATTGGAATATGGAAGAAGTGAAATGTTATATAAATATTTCATGCTACTATGTCGTTTTTTTCTTAGATAAAAAAAAGTAAGAATACGCTTTTATTTTTTTTATTTCTAATATATGTTTAATGAAATTGTATATTGTCTTGAAAAATTACTTATTTTTCTACAATGTTTTAGATGTAAGATACTTTAGTGGGGTCAGATGGCAGATTGCTCGGTGCTACATGATTCGGGTTCTAGTTCCCTCAGTGCTATGGATGTCTGTAGTGGTTCGATATCCACTTTAAATAGTAGGTCCCTATTTATATAATCTTAAGGAGCAAAATGTGTGTCTATAGAATGTGGTTTGGAGACAAAACAAACCATCCTGATACTATGCATGGGGGATTCTATGTAAGCGTACACAAAATAATTAAACTAACTGACTGACACTACAGCCCATGGTGGCCAAAGCCATCTGCCTACTGATAGTTTTCGAGACAGGATATGGTTTCTGTTTACAGAATAGGGTTGTCAGTCCTACGCCTAACGCTCTACAATCATATTAAACCGGAACTTACGGTTTAATATAGATTCAAACTACTATAACATGTATGGCACCGCCAGGACTCGAATCCTAATCCTGCGGCACCGAGAGACAGAGAGCTACAAAATATTTCAAAAAGATTAATAAGAACAATAATAAAAATACATCAACTCATGTACAACAAAATACTTAAATCCTCCCACAATTCAATAATTTTTTATTTTACAATATCCCATTGGAAAATAATACCTCACTATTATTTTTTCCAAACACCTCTGCAGAAAACCTTGATGCATAACATCATGAAACTAAGTTTTAGAATTCTTCTTTCTATGATTATAGGCGCACAATTTTTAGAAATAAAAGGTATTTTCTCAAAAAGACAATATATATATATATATATATATATCCAATACATTCAGCAAACTGTGTTTCCACGATATCATGCATAAACTTGATTTTCTCTTTCTTTTGTGTAACGTGAAAGAAAATCCAGAAAAAAATCAAGTCAGCGTTTTTAGCATTCATTTCATATCCCAAACTGTTCTGTTACTATACATGGTCGATTTTACGTATGCTTGTGCAAAATAATTCAACTAATTGCCTAGCACTAAAACCCTTGGTGGGCTAAGGCCATCTGCCAACTTGCAGATTTCGAGACAGGAAATGGTTTTCTTTTCGTAGGGCACTGTTGTCAGTCCTATGCTCAACGTTTTAGAGTCATATTAGACGGAATCTATGGTTTAAAGTGGATATAGAACCACTACAAACATCCACGGCACTGCCGGTGCTCGAAACCGAAACATGTGGTATCGAGAGTTACAAAATAATTGAAGAAGGTTCATATTAAGAACAATCATAAAAATACACTAACTCATATACAACAGAATACACAAATCCCACCAAAATACTAGAAAATTCCATTATTTTACAATATACATACTGGAAAATATTTCCTCACAATTCTTTTTTCGAAACACTTCTGAATGAAACCTTGATATATATCATCATGAAACAAAATTTTATATTCTTCTTCCTGTGATTATAGTCACACAATTTTTAGAAATAAAACTATATTTTCTCAAAAAAAAAAAACCTTTTTCCAACACATTCCCCTCAATCAGTGTTTCCACGATATCATGCATAAACATAAATTTTTTTTTTCTTTTTTTTGTAACGTGAAAGAAAATCCAGACACAACTGAAGTCAGCATTTTTAAGCATTCATTACATATTCGTAACAGCCACCTACCGACGATGAATGTGGCCAAATATTCGCAAAGCACAGTCTTGGTAAGATCTCCATCCTTTATGAAATCAGAAGACATAAAAGGGTGAGCACGGACAAGTTTTACGACAGTTGTTGAATCTCAAGTTCTGAGCTATTATATGTATGCAGATGCTGGGGGATCAGGAATCCCAGACAAAAAAAAAAAAAAAAGAAATCTGCTGTTATATGCATTTTGACAAGATGCTTTGCAGCGTAAATATATTGGAATATGGAAAAAGTCGAATATTATAAAAATATTTCACACGCTTCTATGTCGTTTTTCTTAGATAAAAAGGAAGAATATATTGTTATTTTTTTGATTTCCAATATATGTTTAATTATATTGAAGATAGTGTTTAAAAATAATTTATTTGTTTACGGTGTTTTTAAATATAATATACATTAAGGGGACCTGACTGCTGTGTGACTGGTGCTAGGCGCCATAGGTTTCGGGTGTAAGTTCTGTCGGTAACATGGTTGTCTGTAGTGGTTCGGAATCCACTTTAAACTGTAGGTCCCGGTCTAATTAGCCCAAAGTGGGCACAAAATACCCGTTGAGCGACAAAGCAAACCAAACCTCCACGCTGTTATAGGGTCCTGATGATCGACTGGTTTGCTATCTGGCATTTGGTACCATATACCGCGGTATGGAGACAAACCAAACCGTTTTGATACTATGTATGTGATTCTATATATGCTTAAACAAAATTATTAAACTAATTGACTGACACTACAGTCCATGGTAGCACAGGTCGTCTGCCTACTGGTAGTTTTCGAGACAAGAGGTAGTTTCTTTTTACAGAATAGTGTTATCAGTTCTACGCCCAAATCTCTAAGATCGGAACCTACGGTTTACCAATTGGTACCAAAATATTGCTCTTTGCAATATAACTAGTTTCAATAATTGACGCATAGTCCATCTCAGCTGTATACCCTTTCTTGAAGAAGTCAAAAATTGACTTAATTCTTGCATAGTCATGAAAGACGAGTTTCTCTTTCTATGAGGGATTCGTCTTGTGTCATACAGACAGGGAATACCAGTGAGCAGCGATTACATAAATAATCTTCATCTCTATTCATTAATTAATTATATTTTCCTACTATTCATTAATTTTGATTACATAAATGCCTTTTCTGAAGAGAAAACTTTGCACAAATTAAGTTTAATATTTAATAATTAAATACATTGTTCTTTAAATGACAACTTGTTTTGATCATTGGCCCATGATAAGTCTGAGAAGTTCTTCTTCTTTTTTTAAAGGTCCAAATTTGATATAATTCTTGCATAGCCACAAAAAGGCGAGCCGTTCTTTCGATGATGAATTTGTCTTTTCATAGAGATAGGGCACACCAATGAGTAACCTGCTGTTACTCATTGGTATGCCCTATGTAACGATGGACAATATAAGTGATGTATTCATTAGTTTTAATTAAATACATGTCTTTTCTGACTATAAAATCCCACGCGAACAAAGTTTAATTTCTAGCAGTTAAATATATTGTTCTTTTACAGCTTGTTCCCATCGGCACGTAATTCGTCTGAGAAGCTCTTTTCTTTTTTGAAGAAGACAAAAATTTATTTAATTCCTGCAGAGCCACAAAAGATGAATCGTTCTTTCTATGAGTGATTCGTCTTTGTTGTTGTTGTCGCCGTATCCCTCATGGAAAGATGGAAGAGGAAGGCAGCCTGAGTTGTGATGCAACACCCGTAAGTAGAAATCTGACTTCTGCTACGTGTCACTGAAGAAAGAGTGGAGTGCCTTCCGGAAGGACTTTTAGGGTTACTACCCCACATTTGCGTATCGTATGGAAGAAAACCTGAAAAACCACCGCCAGATAGCCCGACTTACGAGACAAGATGCTAAACTTCCCAAACGCCATTGAGGCTCCTCGTTTTTTGAAACAGTATCTACAACAAAGGCCCCAGTGGATTGACCTTTCTCCCCAATGCTCACAGGCGGAATACGCTGCGACTGAACCCCGAATCAGGAGGCATTTGTCTTTTGCCATAGAGATACGGATTACCAGTGAGTAGCGACGGACAAACTATTCAGTGTTGTATTCATTAATTTTGAATTAAATAAATGTCTTTTTAAAAAAAAAAAAAAAATGTACAAATTAACTTTAATATCTAGTAATTAAAGAACAATAATAATTATTATTTATTAATATTAAAACATAATACATAAACCTGCATTAAAACCAATTTATATTTAATGCATTTCAGATGACCTTGAAAACAAGGTCAATAAATCAAATCTGGTAATTGGTAATTGTACAGTAATAAAATCGATTAGGGTTTGAAAAAAGGCAATTTATAACATTCATATGCCAAATAAAATTTCAACTAAATAATACCATTAATATGCGAATTAAGTTGAAAAATGAAAGTTATACATTCATAAGCCAAATAAACAAATGAAAATATAATATTTTAGCATCAAAACGAAAAGAAAGCTTGATATATATAAATTTATTCGTTTAACTTAACTTGATCTATAAACTTATTCGCTTGCGCCAAAAAAATTAAATTATCTTCCACTAAGGAATGCTTAACGATAATATAAGGGAGGAGGGGGCGGGGTGGTGGACTTCTTTTTCGAATGAAGGGGTGGACGGATATAGAGTACCCGAACAGAAAATTTGGTATTCTAAGCAGGATTAGGTTTGACCGTTTCAAACGCATTTTTCCTCAACTAGTTTCCCATATAAAGTGATTTATATATGCAAGGGGAAAAAAGTATTTTCAAAGTTTTTACTTTCCTTTTCACGTATTATACTAGCTATAAATCATTTGGAATTTTAAAATTTCATCAGAATCATGATCAATTTTTATTTCCTTGATGATTATTAGACAGTTTGAATTATTAATAAATATTTATTATACACTGAAGTGACAAAAGTCATGGGATAGCAATATGCAAATTTTAAGATGGCAGTAGCATCGCGTAGAACAGGTATAAATGCGCAGTTCTTTCGCAGAGCTTTCATTTCTGTTCAAGTTATTCATGTGAAGAGGTTTTGACGTGATGATGACCGCACGACGGAATTAACAGACTTTGAACGCGGAATGTTAGTTGGAGCTAGACGCATGGGTCATGCCATTTCGAAATCGTTAGGGAATTCAACATTCCCAGATCCACTGCGTCAAGAGTGTGCCGAGTATGAAATTTCAGGCATAACATCCCACCATGGACAGCGCAGTGGTCGACCGCCTGCACTTAACGACCGAGACCGGCGACGTCTCTGCAAAGAGTCGTAAATTTTAACAGACAAGCAACACTGCGTCAAATAACAGCAGAAATCAATGTGGGACGTACAAGGGACTTGTCTGTTAGAACTGTGCGGAGAAATTTGGCTTTCTTGGGCTATTCCAGCAGAAGACCGACTCGAGTGCCTTTACTGACAGAACGACATCGCTTACAGCGACACTCGTGGGCATGTGAGCATATCGGTTGGTCCCTAGATGAATGGAAAACCGTGGCCTGGTCCGATGAGTCACGATTTCAGTTGGTAAGAGCTGATGTTAGGGTTCGAGTGTGGCGCAGACCCCACGAAGCCATGGACCCAAACTGTCAGCAAGGCCCTGTTCAAGCTGGTGGTGGCTCCGTAATGGTGTGGGCTGTTTTTTCATGCCATGGACTTGGTCCTCTGGTGCGACTGGACCGAACATTGACTGGAAATGCTTATGTTCAGCTACTTGGAGATCACTTGCAGCCATTCAGGGACTTCATGTACCCAAACAACGATGGGATTTTTATGGGTGACAATGCGCCATGTCACCGAACCACAACTATTCGCGATTGGTTTGAAGAACATTCTGGACAATTCCAACGAATGATCTGCCACCTAGATCGCCTCGACATGAATCCCATCGAGCATTTATGGGACATCATCGAGAGGTCTGTTCGTGCCCAAAATCCTGCACCATCAACGCTTTCACAATTATGGACGTCTATCGAGACAGCATGGCTCAATATTCCTGCAGAAGACTTCCAACGACTTGTTGAGTCCATGCCACGTCGAGTTGCTGCACTTCGCCGGGCGAAAGGGAGGGCCGACACGATATTAAGAGGTATCCCATGACTTTTGTCACTTCAGTGTAATTATAAAATTATTAAATATTATTTATATTTATACTTAGAATTATATGAATGGGGCCTGAATGACCGAGTGGGTAGCGTTCTGGTACCACAGGTTTCCTTTTCAAGTCCCGGCGGTGCCCTGGATGTTTGAAGTGTTTCGTAATCCCTTTTCGGAACCGTAGGTCTTACTCCGCGTCAGTAGCTTAGCTTCAAGCTACGCGAACCTTCTGGTCACTGCTAAGTGAGTAACGTCGGTGCAGCGCTTGCCTTAAGGCCTCCAAGACAACTGTCTAAGTGTTTGCCAGCTGCATTAGAACAAAAAAAAATAATGTAAACTAAATAACAGTGGCTTTAATGCAGTAATAATAACAATATAATAATCGATTATAATAGCATTCATATAGCAAATAAAAGTTCAAGTAAATAATACCATTCATATGCAAAATAATTTTAAAAGGAAATATATACATCCATAAAATAAATAATAAAATAAAAATTCATTCATCATCAAAATGAAAAGAAAACTCGACATATAAATTTATTCGTTTAACTTAACTTGATAAATAAACTTATTCGCTTGCGTCAAAAACATTCAATTCTCTCTCCTGGGGAATATTCGACGATAATATAAGAGAGGAGAGGAGGGGGGAGATTTTTTTTTGAATGAAAGGGTAGACGGATATAGAGTATCCGAACATAAAATTTGGTATTCTAAGCAGGATTAGGTTTGACCGTATCAAACGCATTTTTCCTCAACACTAGTTTACCCATATAAAGTCATTTATTTATGCAAGGGAAAAAAAGTATTTTCAGAGTTTTTACGTTCTTTTTTTACGTATTATACTAGCTATAAATCATTTGGAAATTAAAAATTTCATCCCATTCACGATAATTTTTTTTATTTCCTTTTTATTTATTATTAGACAGTTTGAATAAATATTTATTATAATTATAATATTAATTTTATTTATAATTATTATTTATAATTATGAAATTATTAATTATTATTTATAATTACACATATCAGGACATGAATGGCGGAGTGGCTAACGCTCTGGAGCTCGGTAACACAGGTTTCAGGTTCGAGTCCCCGGTGTGAGGGATGCTTGTAGTGGATCGGAATCCCGTAGATAGGTCCCGGTCTGTTTAGCATAAAGTGTGCACATGATGACCGTAGAGCGAAAACCAAACCAAACCTCCTGGGTAGTGCTAAGTGAGTAACGTCGGTGCAACACTTGCCTTAAAGTATCGAAGACAGATGTCTAAATGTTTTCCAGATGCATTAGAAGAAAAAAATAAATAAATGAATTATTAGACAGATGGCAGTTTGAATTTGAAAGGTAATGTCAAATGAGGGTTGGGATATAAGTATTTTATTAATTTTAAAATTTTTAATTAATAAAATTGCTTTTTGTATCAGATAAACAAAAATGTTAATTGACATAGATTTAATAATTTACAATAAATTGAAAGTTTAAACTTTAAGATTTATAATTAACAATTTAAAAATAATTTTAAAATCTTAATTTTTTTCTCACGCAACTGGCAGTACTATCTTTTATGCCATAACCAAGGCCTGCAACACTGTTACTTTTAGCACTACTCAGCGGGCACTTGTAACATGAAGATATGCTACGGAAAATGAATTCGAACCCCTACAAATATCCATGGCACCACCGGGATTCGTCTTGCGCCAGCCACTGATCATGCCCGAAAAAATAATAATTAGAGTTATTTACATAATTATTATAATTGCCAATTTTATCAACCAATTCAGCTGTCTGAGAGCATGTCGTTTTTCTGGGTTAAACCACTTAAGCCACTGATGTTTAAGGAAATTCCTCCAAAGCAAGTATTATTGCACTTTTTTTCTTACCAGAAATGGTCTGTCCATTTGTGGAGGAGCGCAATGTGTGTGGTCTGCTGAGAAAAAAATCTATTTGAGTTCAAGAATTTGTTTCGATTTCCATTTCTTTTTCATTCAGAGATGACTTTTGGAGCGTTTAAAAACATTACATTGGTACTGATAGAACATATAAATAAATATTTATATTGAGGGATAAACAAATTTAATCTTTTGTTTTAGATCAGATTGCTTAGTATTATATAATATATATTTAATCTAAATTCAGTCACTTCGTATTATAAGTATGACAATTAATAATAATAATAATGTAATTTAGAAAAAAATCCTTTAAGGCTTAATAGATCTGATTTTCTATTCCGTAATAAGATAGGTAATATTAAATAAAATAATATTTGTCATATTTAATTGTTTATTTCTTTTTTTATAAACTAAAGTTATTTCATGTTTCCTGTTTTAATGTTCCGTCAAAACTCGATTTTTTTTAAAAAAAATCTCCATTTATTTTTTGAAGTAAATTGGAGTAAATTGTCTGCTAGAAAGGCATCGGTAGGTTGCATGTGGGCTGCAAGCGGCCTATGCATTATTGCTTTAAATGCTATCCAATGAATATAAAATGATGGAAAACGATGTTTTACATACATTAAATCAAGGGGCATGAAAATGTCTTTTTGATTATGGCTAATCGTCAAATTCACTAGGGTTATAATTTACAATCTAACCTAATTTAACAAATAAATATACAGCCGTAATGCATATTAGCGTGTTATTTAAATGCACATAATTTTGTGAAGCGTTACCTCTATCCAGTAATCTAATTTCCATTTTCCGTTATAATTCATAACCCATTTCTCCGAAACCACCACGGCATGTAGCCGCTGAACCATAGTTTCATACATTAATTAATTAAACCGTACCAATTGTTGTCAAACAGATTATCTATCAATTAAGATCTATCAGTTTATATACATTCATTACGAACAACTATATATTTCACTAGAATTAATTGTACATTATATTATGCCATGTTATTGTTGCACATTTTGGAGATTATCAATGCATAGAATGTTGGGTTTCTAACTTGGAGATATCAGTTAAAATACATTTAGTAAAGAAGAACTATAAAAACTGTTTCGACTTCTGGAATGAGAAAAATAATAATATTGGACAAAGTAACATTTTTGATCTAATATTACAATTATTAGCAAATTAATTAACTACAAAATATATTTTCATAAAGTTATATAATAAAAGTTTAAATAAACTTGTTAAGTCATATTATTCTTGCATACTTAGGAAATTTTCAATGCATAGAACGTTGGGTTCCTCAACTTGGAGGTATTAGTTAAAACCCGTTTAGGAAGAACTAACAAAACTGTTTTCATTCCCAGAATAATAAACATTTTTGAACAAAATAACATTTTTTGATGTAAAAATACAATTATTAGTGAATTAATTAACTACACAATATAGTTTTAAAAAGTTACATTTTAATAAATGCTTAAATATATTTGTTATTGTTGCACGTTATTAATGCATAGAACTTTGTGTTTTTGAACTTAGGGATATCAGTTAAACCCCATTTAGTAAGTCAGAACTATAAAAAGTGTTCAAACAATTGAGAAAAATAATAAACAATTTTGGACAAAATGAAATTTTTATCTAAAAATAAAATTTGTAACAAATTAATTAACTAAATAGTATACCTTCATAACGTTATATTTTAATAAAGTTTTAAAGAAACTTGTTAAGCCATGTAATTGTTGTACATTTTGGTCATTATCAATGCATACAACGGTGGGTTTCTGAATATGGAGATATCAGTTAAAACCCAGTTAGCAAGCAAGAAGTATAAAAACTGTTTCTATTTCTGGAATGGGAAAAAAATTACCAATTTTGGACAAAATAATATTTTTGATCTAAAAGCACAATTATTACTAAATTAATGAACTACATACTATATTTTCATTAAGCTATATTTTATAAAATGTTTAAATAAACTTATTATTGTTGTATAACATATGTTGGACATTTTCAATGAATATAGCATAGAATTTCTAAACTTGGAGGTATCAGTTAAATCCTAATTAGCAAGGAGATACTATAAAAAATGTTACCACCTCCTAAATGAGAATAATAATAATTAATTTTAGAATAAATAACATTTTGATTTAAAAATGGAATTATTAGCAAATTAATTAACTACATAGTACATTTTCATAAAGTTATATTTTTTAATAAAGTTTTAAATAAACTTGTTAAGCCATGTTATTGTTGCACATTTTGGATATAATCAATGAATAGAATGTGTTGTGTGTATTGAGAGATGAATTTCCTAATTCAGTGTTGATTCCTAGATTGATTTTCTAATTAATTGTTCTAGAACTCGATCCATGCAAATTTGGCCACGTATCTTAGGAACAAAAGAAATAAACAAATCAAAATTACAAAGGGAAAGACCAGACATTAGTAAGAAAAATAACCCAAAAGACATGAAAAACAGTTAAAAACAATGTTCTAAGAATATTTTAATAATAATAATAAAGCTCTAAGGATAAAAATTTAAAAAGCTAGCAGCATCATTTTTTTTTTAAATTTCAAATGGCAAAGCAAGTACAAGAAGAATAAAAATAGTAATAATAACAAGGGAAAAAAATACAAAAGAATAAATGTCCAGAAAATGCACAGATGACCGAAATCATTGCCTTAAGAGTTCTCTCGCACGCCAGTAAAGCGCTGTCTCCGAGTCGCCGTCAAGTACCGCACATCGTTGGAGGTGGTCTCTGGTTCATTGGGTCACTTGAACCACATAGGGTTAAGCCAGGATTCGAAAATATTTTAATACGATGGAGATGTTCTGCTAGACAGTCATGGCCAGTCAGAAGTCGGAACTGGGTGACAGCATGCCGTCGCGGATTGCTGGGTATTGCTAAAAGATCTTCAGCTCTCCAACGTAGACCCACCTCCTTGTTGGTGCACACTGGCCAACGTTCTTGTAACAGCAAAGTGGTCTGCAGCTTCTGGCAGTTCTTTTTTCGTAGCAGCATCATAATAAAAGTCAGTGTGTTCAGGGCATGCTTTTTTATAGTAATACAATTAAGAATACACAAATCACCATACTGTTGTAAGTTGAGAGTTCAGTCCCAAGTAAACAAGTAGATGGGCCTTATTAATTCTCTCTGTCTTATATAAAACATACATCAGAGTTCACAATCCCTATTTTGGCCAAATGTTCGAACAGTTAGTCGTGTCCAGTTCTTAATCTAAAATTGGCAACAACCTCTTGAGAGTTTTTCCACTCAATTTTTTTCAGTCATTCCCGATTGTCTCCCAGATTTTCCCTTTGGTGTTAGATAATAATTCAATACGATGATTTAATTTTGTCCTTTATAGTTCTCCTGAAAGAGTGAACAGGAATAGGGCACAAACCAGGAACTTATGTTAATTTTTTTAGCAGAAGATCTGCATTTCATTTCCATCAATTGCAACATGTGAGGGATTCCACTGGGAATTGATATATTTTCTATCATTTTATAATGGATCCTATCGTTTCTTAATATATTCAAGAATTGACAACAACAACAAATTTGAATTGTTATTATTTTGCTATTCTGATTCCTCTTGTGAAAATTCAATGATTCCTTCTCTCATCTCCTGTCTCGAAATCTGAAAGCAAGCAGATGGCCTTGGCCCATCATGAGTATGTTGCGCAACTGAAGTAGTTATTTATTGAATTTAGGTGACCCATAATTTATCATAAAATTTGAAATTATTAGTGGACATAAATGGCCACGTTTATTGAGATTTGGATTTCGCAATTGAGAGAGTTAAGTTCGATTCTTGATAAACCTACTCGGACAGATAGTTTTCGTGTTATGTTAGGAAGGAACACTGCAAGTCTTTAAGCAGAAATGTTTATCTTTGGACTAGAGAGTAATATATGAGGTTTGTAATGGTTTCTTGCTCGTCATTTTTTTGTAAACTTTAGGCTAATTATACAGGTACCTATAGTTTAATGTGGATTCCGAACTACTAAAAAAATACATGTCACCCCCAGGATTCGAGCCTGGAGCCAGAATATATGAGGAGTTAGCGACCTCCCTCCCCAATTGCTGTTCTTGGAGTTAATTTCCAATCGCCGAGGTAAAATGTGGGTACAATGCTATTGAATCTTCCTGGTGCCCCTGAATAACTTTGAACTTGATGTATATTCTCCGATATAGTGGGAATTTTATTAGTTACGTTAATTCCATAAAAGACAAATTCTTTAAAAGTATCTTTTCTGAATATATTCAAGAATTGACCACGTCAAGAAACTTGTGCAATTGTTATTTTGACATTTGATTTAAATTTGTGCAGATTAATGCTTTTTAAAAATTAATAAAGAAGCTTACTACATTTTATAAATAGCAACTGACAAAGTATCAAATATCTAAAACAGCGTAGGTAGTATTCAATGACAACACAATACATCTAATGGTGCTTCATGGAAAGCGAGAAATATCGATTCTAAATTATCTTAATCGTGGCGGATATTATTAACTGCGAAATACTTTGTGCATTTGGACTTTGTTAATAACCCATACTACGGTAAAGGCAGTTACTGTAAAGATGTTTCCAGGCTATCGTATAATGAGCGGAAAGATTTTGCCATTAATGATATGCTTTAGTAGCTTCAAAGAGATTTCGTCATTTCGTAAATGAGGTGCATTTGAAAATTCCCTTTATTTGAAGAATTTTCAGTATTAAAACCTTTTATGACGAAATTTTATATGAAAGATAACCTATCACATGTCGCTAAAGTTTTCATAAAATCTATATCCATTTTACTTTCCAATCATTAATAATAACCAGAGTTTCAACTGACTAACGAATATGATGCAGTTGTTGTTGATTGTCAGTTATTTAGCCGATATTGTTCATTGTTGTTCAGATTCAGTGGCATTATATACTTCCAAGACAAATTTATGTTTTAAAAGATTAATTTCAGTGAACATTACTGAGAAATTCCGAGAAAATACTCTCAACATAAAAAAATATGTAAACAATTAAGGCAATAGAAAGGTTAACGTTATCCTTTACTAACAGAATGTGGGCTTAGTAATACTTTAATAACGGTGCCCGACGGTTGAGTAATTAAAGTTCAGGCTCTCGTTTCTACAGGATTCAGATTCAAGTCCCGGCGGAGCCCTGGACGCCTGTAATAGTTCGGAATCCACTTTAAATCATATGTCCTGTCTAGTATGACTGTAGAGCGTTGGGCATAGGACTGACAGCACTGCACCGTGAAAAGAAGACATCTACTGTCTCTAAATCTGAAAGGCTGATGGTCTTGACCCGTCATAGGTATGTTGCGCCAACGGAGAAGTAGTTACTCATTGAAATTGGAAGACCCATAATTTGCCATGAAAGTTGAAATTGTTAGTGGGTATAAACGACCTTGTTTATTGAGTTTTGGATCTCGCAAGAGTTAGAATCTTGATAAACCTTGCCGAACCCGATTTCGCGTTATGTTAGGAAGGAACTCTGTGAATCTGTAAAAAGAAATGTTCGTTTTTGGACGGCATACGAATATATGAAGTTTGATTTAGTTTCGTTTGGTTTGTCGCTCGTCATATTTTGTACACACTGGGCTAATTATAACGGGACCTATAGTTTAATTTGGATTCAGAGCTACTAATAAACATCCATGCCATCGCCAGGATTCTAACCTGAAGTCCGGATTATATGAGGAACTTAAGTTATCCCTCTTCAATTGCTATTCGTGGGGATAGTTTCCAACCACCAAGGCAAAAAGGGTAAAATGTTATTGAATCTTCCTGGTGCACCTGAATAATGTTACATCTGGTATATATTCATCGTTATAGGGGAATTTTATTAGATATGTCCAAGTTCCATAAAACCTAGGCCCTTAATAGTATCGTGTCTTATTATATTCAAGATTTGACAACAACAAACTTGACTGTTATTATTTTGATACTTGGTTTTAATTTGTGCAAAATCGATCAATATGTTTTTAAACATAATAAAAGAAGCTTCGAATATATTTTATAAATATCAACTCATAAAGTGTCAGTTATTTGAAACTGCGTAGGTGGTATTCAATGACAGCATAACACATTTAACGGAGCTTCATAGAAAGCGACACATATCGATCCAAAATTATCTTAATCGTGCCGGATATTATTAACTGCGAAATACTTTCTGCATTTGGACTTGTTAATAACCCATACCATGTCAAAGGCAGTTACTGTAAAAATGGTTTCAGGCTATCGTATAATGAGCGGAAAGATTTCGCCATTAATGATATGCTTCGGTAGCTTCAAAGAGATTTCTTCATTTCGTAAACGAGATGCATTTGAAAACTAGAAGATTTTTCAGTATTAAAACCTTTTATGACGAAATTTTATATGGAGGATAATCTATCAAATATCTCTAAAGTTTGCATAAAATCTATATTTATTTTCCTTTTCAATTATTATTAATAATAACCAGACTCCCAACTGACTTACGAATATAATTCGGTTGTCAACTCACAACTACTTAGCTAATATTGTTCACTGTTGTTCAGCTTCAGTGGAATTATATATACTTCTAAGATAAATTTATGTTTTAAAAGATTAATATGAGTGAAAATTGCTGAGAAATTCCTAGAAAATGTACTCAACCTCAACATAACAACTTAATATTGTCCTTTACTAACCGAATTTTGGCTTGGTAAAATCGGCACCTGATAGCATTTTTGTCGTGCGGTGTGCCACAGGTTTCGGGTTCGATCCCCGGCGGTGCCATGTATTACTCTAGTCGTTCGGAATCCACTTTAAATCGTTAAGTCCTCGTCTAATATGTATAACTATTACTACTACTACACCACACCACATCACTCTGCTAAGATTTGAGTTGCCCTTATACAGTTTGAGAATGATGTGGGTGAGAAGTCTGATTGGGCGCTGTGACACTCTACGGTCATATGAAACAGCGACCAACGGCTTAAAAATGCATTCTGAACCACTACAAACATCCATGGCACCACTGAGATTCGAACCCGAAACTTGTGGTACGAAGTGTCAGAGCATTATATTATATCGCCAGGCCCCTGTAGAACACTTTAGGGCTGCCAACCATACACCGTAAAAGGAAATCATCTCCTGTCTCAAAATCTGCCAGTTATCAGATGGCCTAGGCCCACCATTTCTATATCAATGCACTTATAATTGATATAGAAATTAAATATATTTTACTCTACAGCATAGATTTCATGTAGACTGGCAATTAAATTTATTTAAAAAATGGTATTTTTTTTTTTTTTTTTTTGGTTTTACTTCTATTTTTAAAATCGATATAAAAAATTGATGTGAGAAATAACATGCATAAGTATGCATTTATTTCGTTACAGCAAAAAAGAAAGTGAATAAAAATTTAAATTATATTAAAAAATACGGACAAAAATTTATTGAAATCAATGCAATCATAAAAATCTTAAGAATTATCCTTCGCATTTTTATTATTATTATCAATTATTTTTTTTTTTTTTTTTTTTTTTCTGTTGAAAATTTAAGATACTTTTCTATTCCATTTTAATTCCGAAACCCGAAAATAAAAAGCAAAAAAACTTAAATCGTCTTCCATTGGTAATTATCAATAACTTTCACAAAAATCAATATTTTACATGGTTTAAATCTTATAAAACTACTACGGTAAACTGCACAATTTGAATTATTTATGTATATCTTACCTAATATTAAAATAGTTTCATACCAAACTTTTCAAAGCTTATCTATTATTTATTATAAACCTCATTTAAAAATGTTTTTCATAACTAATTTATTAGTTTTATTCAGGAATATGCATAATAATCACTAATAAATATATCAGATAAATATAGACAATAAATTATTAACTTTATTTAGTTTCATAAGCATTTTTAAGGCATGAAAATCCTTTTTAGTGAATATATATTAAATCTCCCATGATTTCAAAGTAGATGTAATAAATATCTAAATATTTCTGCATTGTCCCAGAGGAATTCATTATTTCGTTCACGCTTTCACATTTCAATTCCCCGCTAAAAAAAAATATGAGTAAATAAATGTATAAGTTTGAGAAAATAAAAAATCATTTTTAAGTTGCTAAAATAAATAACAGCATTGAAAAAAAAAATTAAGAACATTCCTCAGTTTAATACCTGATATAGGATTTTTCACATCACATTATAAAAGATTTTTAAAATATTTTACATCTAAGAAAGTATGTGTTTTGATAAATGAATTAAATAATAAAACATATTTACAATTAATAATATATAGTTTGAAATAATAATATATATTAGGCATATATATAATTGATATTATAATGTTGATATAATTATATATTATTATTAATGTTTGCCTTACTATGAAAAATAAAACTTCTAATTTCATTAAAGATTTATAATTTTTATTGCAAATAATTTATTAATATAACTTAAATTGCTAAAAAATAAACATTTCTGAGTAATGATTTGCTAACTTAAGTTCTAAGTTAAAGAAATTATTTATTATTTAGAAAAATCTCTAAATTATATTAAAAAACGAGGATACTCGATGGCGTGTTTGATGTTGAGCAACTTGCTTCCTGAGGGGGTTTTCTCCCATATGATACGCAAATGCAGGGGGTAGTTCCCCCTAAAAGTCAGCCCAGATGAGTAGATATGACTAGATTACTCATAGGATGTCTCTTCCTCACAGAAGAAGCTGCAAGTTGTTCCATGAGGCCACACAGGTTCATGGGCAAGAAAACAGTATAAATAAAAAAATTGCTATGGAATTTCAAACGATAGCATAAAAAATACGTAAAAGAAATTATAAAAAAATTAAAAAAAAAAAATTAAAAATAAATTTAAAAAAGTACAATTTAAACGATCTTATAAAAATACGTAAAAGAAATTAATTATTATTTTCAATTAATTCTATTAGCTCACACTCTCCTTATATATATATCTTGTTCAAATTTTCCATCGTTCATAAAATACTTTTTATTCATCCACTCCAGTTCAAATACATTTTTTAACTTGTAGTGGATGACAGTTGATGTTAATGCAGTTTTTCAATTATTAATTCTGTAATTAAATTTAATTAATTAACTTTAGTTTTTTTTTTTTAAGTTGCATATATGTACCGGTAGATGGCGCCACATAAACTTAAAAATGAATGAAAATTACTTATAAAGGACTTTGTGTAATACAGTGAAAAAAAAGTAGAAAATTAAATTAATTTTTTTTTATATTACTTGTTTTACATATAGAATTTCAAACAAAAAAATTATAAAAAGTGCAGAAATTCAAACGATTTTATAAAAAAAAAAAAAAGAAAGAAATAAAGTTAGAAAAATAAATAAAACTATAAAATTAAAAACGATTTTTAAAAAATAAGCAAGAGAAAGAAATTTAATAAAAAATGTTACGTGAGAGAAATCTAAATAAAAGAATAGCTTGTGAAAGAAATTTAAAATAAATAAAAACCTATATGAAACATTGAAAGTGGTCAGGACATTACTGACCTACTCTTGCCAAACTAACACCCATATATATTTTATGGTAATAAGAGAGTTGGTTTTAAACACTCAAACTACAACAGGAACCCAAGCGCTATTTTACTGTTGCAGGAAGAGTTTTACGAGATTGAACCATGCGGTAATAAAAAGCGGCTTAATTAATTGGAGAAAATCATGAACAATGGTTGTAATGAGCTACATGCCCTTGAATTACTTAAATTACTATTTTTTTCAATACCCTTTAATTCTAACTAGTTGTATATAAAGTATATCACTTATTTATAAAAGCCATATATTTAAAAAATTAAATGTCAAAAACACCGAGGGGGTCCTATTGGAATTTTCAAGATCTGAATATTCAAAGAAAGTGCCATGTAAATATAGCGAATAAGTAGCTTTTCAACAGTGAATAAAAAGTACATACAAAGACCATTTCTTGTCATTATCGACTCGAAGAACAATGAATAATCGATAAATATAAAAAAATAATCGGCTGAACCGATATACAGGTTGCCCATAAAATTTAGAATTTTTATGTAAGAATAAAACGCATAACAGCAATCTTAACAAAAAAAAGCAAAAAATGATTAATATTAAAGCATTAATTTATGTTCAATCAGTTATAGTTCAAACCTGAAAAAGAAAAAAAAGATTAAATAAATAAAAATAAATACCAAAACTTTTAATTCAAACTATTTTATAAAAAATACGTAAAAAATCTGTAAAAAACAATTAAATTAAAAAAATATAACATTTCAAAAGGTTTACTATGAAAAAAAAAAAAAACTATAGAATTACAAACGATTTTAATACTTAAATAAAAATTAAAATATTTAAAAAAATTTTTAAACTATTTTTTTTATATATATATATATATATAATATTTTATAATATATAATAATATATTTATAATAATATATTTTTATATAACTATATTTTATAATAAACTATTTTTAAAAATATGCGTAAAGAAATTAAAAAAATAAAACAAAATTAATCGAAACAAATTATAGAATTATATAATTTCTTAAATTTTAATAATATAACTTTATAATTTTTCAAACGATTTTATAAAAAGAATATAAAAAAAAAATATTACATTAAAAAATAAAAATAAAAATGTATGGAATTCCAAACGATTTTTCTAAAAAAAAAAAAAAAAAAAAAAAGTAACCGAAAGAACTCAATAAAAGTGAAAGTAATTAAATGGAGATTAGTTTATGAAAGAAATTTAAAATAGATAAACCAATAAGAAATGTTGAAAGTGGTCCAGGACACCGTCGTTGAAATAATACCCATTTATTTTATGGGTAATAAGAGAGTTCTTTTTAAACCTTCAAGCTACAACAGGAAACCTAAACACTATTTTACTGTGGCACGAAAAGTTTTATGAGATTGAAGTTCATGCGGTAATAAAATGTGTTTTAATTAATTCTTTGGAGAAGAATCATCCACTATAAATGTAACGACCTGCATGTTCTTTGAATTACTTTTTAATTCTATTTCATTAATTTAATTATAAAATTAAATTACCCTTTAATTCTGACGAGTTGTATGAGTATATAAGTCATTTGAATAACCCTATATTTAAAAATTTCAATTAAAAAAAAAAAACCGAGCTGCAATTATTTTTAAAATTTTCCACAATAATTAGAATATTTTTTTTTGCAAAAAATAAATAGACGTATAAACGAAAAGTAGAAATAGTTTTTTAAAATATATGATTTCCGAATAAATAAATAAATGAATAAACCGAGTTTAATTTTGAAATAAAAAAAATCGTATTAAAATAGTAGGCAATAAAGTTTAATTATAAATGCTATCTTTTATTTAAGAAATAAATCGAATGAAACTTTCAGACTTTGAAGGAAAGTTATATATTTTTTAGAAAATATATATATATTTTTGTGAAATTTTAATTAAAGTTGTGATAAGAATAGGCAGATTCTATCATTACAGTTAGCATATTTAACAGGTGGGCTGAAAAGGTTCGTAAGTTGACGCATAGATGGAGCTACTAGTATTAAATCCATATGATTTTCGTTAGCCCTTACCTTCAAAAGACACCTGTATAAATTTGACAGCTGTTGCACTATTAGTATGTGAGTTATAGCATTTTTAGGGAAGCAACTTTTGTTAGTTTGAAAAAATGGATAAAAAGGAATTTCGTGTGTTAAAAAAGCATTGCTTTTTGGCAAAAAAAAAAAAAAAAAATACTATTGAAGCCGAGGCTTGGCTTGATAAACATTATTCGGACTTTGCACCAGGAAAATCAACCGTAGAGAAGTGGTTTGCTAAATTTATACGAGGCGAAATGAGCACCGATGACGATGCACGCAGTGGACGCCCCAAAAAGAGGCTGTTACCGGCGAAAACATCACAAAAAGTCTACAAAATAATTTCTGATAACCGTAAAGTGAAGTTGATTGAGATAGCTGAGACCCTAAAGATATCAAAGAACATATCGTGAATGAATATTTGGATATGCAGCTCTGTTCAAAGTGGTGCCGCACGCGATGAACACTAAAAATGCTTTAACTTCACTAAAAATGCTATAACTCACATACTAATAGTGCAACAACTGTCACATTTATACACGTGTGTTTTGAAGTTGAGGGCTAATTAAAAATCACATGGATTTAATACTAGTAGCGCCATCTATGTGTTAGACTACGAACTTCCCAGCCGACTTGTTAATAATATAAGCATTAACCCTATACATAAACTCATAATTTAAGTAGCAAATAATTTAGTTATTATTTTTTAAATTTCAATACAGTGGCGAGTCATATATTTCTTAGAAAGTATAGCTTTAAATACGATTTATTGTTAAGATATAATTTATTTTTTAACTATTCTGTTAATTATCTTTTTCAACAATTTTGCCTGTTTAAAGAATAAAAAAAAATATGATTGTATATCATTTCTGTTATATCGATAGAAAGATAAATTAATTTAGCAATTCTATTAAATTTTAAAACATTAATTTCCTAGTATTAGCCTTTTTATAACTTCTCAGTTAACTCTACACAATTTTAACATAATATTACAATTTCAAACAAAAGAGATAGGAATGGTAACCCTAAAAATATACATAAGACCTCAGTTTGGCGAAAAATCGTACCATTTGGCAATTTGAAGCAAAAAATTATTAATCGAAAACCGATTTTTTTCCCCAGAAATATTGATCTTATAATATTTTTAGAAGCCTCATGGCCAGTGAGCTCTCGGTATCATAAGTTTTGAATTCGAGTCTCGGCGGTGCCATGGATGTTTGTAGTGTTTCGTAATCCATTTTACACCATAGGTCCCGGTCTAATTCGACCAAGAGCGTTGTGGGGGTAGCGTCACTCGCGTCTGTAGCATATCTTCAAGCTACACGTGCCCCCACGGTAGTGCTAAATGTGTAACAGCGGTGCAGCCCTTGCTTACGGCATAAAGATTAACTGCCTCTGTATTGTCAGCTGCATTAGAACAACAGCATAATTCTAATTTTTTTTTCAGAAATATGATTCTAACAAATAAAATTAGTTTAATTATTCCGAAAATAAAATTTTTATATAATCTTCAAAATTATAATATTTTCAGAAATTTTAATTTTTGAAAAATGTATTGTTTATAAATGAAATTATTAATATGCTTTTATATTTTCTGCTAAAATATATTAAATGAAGCTCGTAAAAATTTCACAAGAATAAAATTCACTAAAAATTAATTATTCAATACGTAGAATTTCCTTTAAAAATAACCGGTTCTTAAATACTAAAACAAGTAATATAATTTATTTTTTTAAGTCAATTCCTACTTATTTTCACTATTGCAGAAAGTCCTTTATAAATAATTTTCATTCATTTTTTTTAAGTTTATCTGGCGCCATCTATAGGTAGATAAATGCAACTTAAATCTAAAAAAACTAAAATTAATTAATTAACATTTGAAAAAACTGTTATAAAATTAAGTGTCCTCCACAAGTTAAAAAAATGTATTTGAACTTGAGTGGATGAATAAAAAAAAAAGGCATTTTATTAACGATTGAAAATTTGAACAAGATATATATATAAGGAGAGTGTGAGCTAATAGAAGGAATTGAATAAGACAATATAAAAAATAAATAAAGTTTAAAATAACAGTTTTTCAAAATTTAATAATTTTTTATATCGCTTGCATATTATGCATATTATATTTTGTGCATATATTATATACTTTACATTCATATTTTTTCATGAGTTAAATTATATTTTAAAGTTTCCATTTCATTTTTTTAGTCTAAATTTCAAAAGTCTATATATTATCGAGGAAAGCATATTCGAAGAAAGTAAATGAGAAAACATCTACAAAAACTACTTTAGTAAA